>JAJJMB010008429.1:3033891-3127049 GCA_023531105.1 Papaver atlanticum | reverse complement strand
GCATTATGACATGAGTCGTACTATGTAGCCAAATGAATGTTTGTGGATATACCCATGAACAGTCAAAAAAACACAACGTCGCCATTAGCAATCAAGTGGTATGGTTACTATCATTTTTCGAAGGAAAGATCTAATCAGTATATAGGGATCTCGACAATTGAGGCTTTGAAAATGCGCATAACGAGTTCTGCAGGTGGGTTTTTCCCATATGGGTTCTTTTATTACAACAAGTTAACATTATGCAAGGGAATATTAATTAGGTGTTGCTTCGTTGATGTGCTTGAATGATCTGTTGCTGTTCATTCTAACTCAACTTACTTGATACATTAATTCATATCAAACCAGATGGAATAAGTACTTATACCTTTGTACCCTAATTCTTGAAGTAATGGATTCTATTATTGTCGAGCATTGATGTTTATAGCAGAATTTGTAGTGGAATTGCAGGAATATTGGTGGGCATATTAGAAGCAAAATAGCTGCGAGAATATTACATAAAATAGCTTTCCAAGGTGAAGAACTATCTTCTTAATAGTATAGTTCAGTCCCGAAGGGATCAGAACTCCCCTGGCTCTGCTATAGTATTCTATCAGAATTTCTCTTTTATATATCTTTGAATAATGTTCTTATTGGTGGGAAAAATATGGATGCAGATATGACATTAACCCGTATAAATCCCGTGGTGCAACTATGGTAGAACTTTTATCTCAAAGATTAGCGAGCCAAAATTGATATTCACATCGTTCATGTTGTATCTTATCTGGTGTGGTGTGGTGAGTTTTAGGTGTTGATAACAAACACAAGCACAATAATAGCTTCAAGGTAATTACTCGGTTCTCAGATACTCTGTAGGATATCATATACAAATATTTGCTTTAACATGTTCATATTTCAGATCTATTATGCTCATCATTCCATAATTTACACACCACTGTAGTTTAGTGAAATGAGCAAAAATATGATCATGTGCTGCAAAATAAACCACCAATTTGCCACCAACTTAGTTGAGTGAACCATGTGCTTCATATTTCCATTGTACAGAGGTGCTAGACACACCGAATAAACCACTGTGAAATCCACTTCGGGGGAATCTGACGGTCTCCAACAGCTTCTCAACATTGGGATTAGAGTGGTGGAAATGGGTCCACTTTTTTTTGTTTCTACCGGTGCATTTCTCGGTGTTTTATCCGAAGTGTATCTAGCATTTTTGTTTCCATTATGGTTTTGGGGAAGTGATTTGGTGGGGTCTCAACTCTCATAGATATTGTTTCTTTCTGAAAGATTTTTGTTATAACTTTTCTTAATTGGTATTGCTTCTGTTTTTGGTTCTACATATCCATGTTATCCCTTGCCACTTGCCAGTCTTTCTACCTTACGTTGTTTCCATCCTGACATATTTCTCACTTCTTTCTCTATTTTTGTGAAGGTGGTCATGAATGTACCGACGTGGTAACTTACCGTGACACTGGAGTGTCTTAACGTTTGGTCCTTGATGTTGACTTCTAGAGCCACTTCTAAATAGTTAGATCATTTGAGCTTTAGATAGAATATTAAATTTTCTCCCAGTAGTTCATGTGGGATCGATACCCAAGCTAAAACAGTATCTTCAAGTTATGGTAGGAGCTTCAAGGTGTTCTCTGAAAGAGAACTCTACGCTTATATACCTCCACAGAGGTCGTTGGCATATTCTCAAGCTAAGTGGCATTCTCAATACGAGAGAAAAGTGAATCCAGATGAAGACCGTATCCATACAACAATTCTTCTGCTGCACATAGTATATTTGATGGAGTTTAAACCGTCTCCTCATGTAAAAACTGTAGTAGAGCGATTGTTGGAACCCGTAAATAGGCGTCCCTTTCATGTTCCGCAAGTTAAAACCGGGTTACTTTTTTATTATTATTTGACCAGTTGCTTGGCAGTCTTGATTAAAATTTTCCCTTTTCAGTGTTCACATGTGAGCTCTCAACATGTTGGGAAACATTTCTTACTGAAAGTTACTAATTCATTTAGAGGTCTGAAAATTACAGTACAATACATTTAAGAAAAGTTTTACCATTAAAAATTATAAAGCCATTTCTACACTTTATGGAATAGTCGGATAAACCTATACTATCGATGCTTGATCGCAGAGATGTATGGTGGGTGAGTAGAGAAGGCTCAAACTAAAAGTGGGAACGATGGTGAACGTGTTCAACAGTCTAATCAGCCACACTGATGCTATTGCGGTGTTGCCACATCTTGCTCATCCCGTTAGTTACGAATTCAATCTGTTCAGTGTGAATCTGCCCAGCACAAAGGTCAAAATTTAAGATTTTCAACTCCATTTCAGGTTTTTTTTAATTATTGGCAACAATTAGAGATTGGATTTTGATTTGTGCGATATCCTATTTTGGGTTATAAGTATGGAAGGCATTTTTTTTATTATTACAGTAAAAACTCCATATATTAATAGCCTTGGGACTTCACAAAATTATTAATATATGGAGTTTATTACCAAAAAAGTTTGCTCTACAAGAATCTTTAGACATGCTCGACAAGTTGGAAATATTATGGCTTCAACAAGAAGGTGCACATAGTAATGAGGTCTTACGCATATGAAAATCAAAAGATGCGATAACAATCCAAAAAATTACATTTTTTTTTCAAACAACTATATATACATATTTTTCTTTTATCTTAAATTTTGATAATTTTCCGATTATGTATATTATATTAATATATGGAGGTAAACTCCTTATGGTGGGACTAGAAAAATCTATTAATATTAAAATGTGGAGTTTATTACTATTTATAACTGGCCTATTAATATATGAAGTATCAATATATGGAGTTTTTACTGTAATTGGCTACCTGTATTCATGTTTTCTCTTAGTATTATATACTTTTGTGAGTTTTGAGTTTTGGTTTTGCAGTTTCAAAAACATTCATTATCAACTTCCAAATTTTAACCATTGCTAATATTTGAATGACATTAGTGGATCAGAAAACATAATACTAGAACACTGCTGCCACGGTGGGGTGGGTCGGTCGATACATCATTTTTTTACCGGAATGTTATTTTTGAGGCATATACATCGTTTTAGTGGTTGCATAACCAAATTAGTGGATGCATGAACCAAAATACAACTGTATAAACTTTTATGCATCCTTTGTGGTGGCTCCATAATTCGTTTTTTTTTAAATGATATTTTTAAGCATATACTACCTCCGTAATCCATATCAGAAAAAGAGATACTTTCACAATTTTATTTTTGCCTATAAATAGGCCAAATTGAAAAGTGAAAGTATCACTTTTCCTCAAATATAATGAAAGTATCGCTTTTTTTGAAACGAAATGTGAAAGTATCACTTTTCCTAAAACGGAAAATTAGTCGATGCATAAACCAAAATATGGCTGCATGATGTGTTATGCATCCTTTGTGGTGGCTTGCATAATGACTAATGGTTATGCATTCAATTTTCGAGAATTATGCCTAAAGTGAAAGTATCCCTTTTCTTGAAACGAAGGTAGTACATCGTTTTATTAGTTGCAACGGAAAATTAGTTGATGCATAAACCAAAATATGGCTACATAAAATATTATGTATCCTTTGTGGTGGTTTGCATAATCGATACATATTTATTTTTCAAAATTTTTGCTTAAAATGATAAACACCTCCGAATTTTTCGTAAAAATTCTAAATTTGATATTGTTGTTTGTACTCATTGCGTAGATTTTTTTAAAACCTTTTCAACGAGATAAAATTTGTAAAATTTCAAGACACGTATTTTTAGATATGTTATATTAAAGTTTGGTTGCAAATTATACCCTAAAAAGATAGGATACATAAAGAGTTATAGTAATTGGACTAAAAGGGAGAGATATTTTGGTATCATCAGATGCAAACTACCAAAATCTTTTTATCAAATTGCATATTTGTGTTATGCTTCACTTTACAAAAAAAAAATGGCCATAAAAAGGACTCCCTCTCTTCGGGCCCTCCGGTCGCTCGGCCCAATTCGTCTGCAGTTCAAAGAATTTTGCAGACATGGGAGGAGGTGTTCTTGAATGCCATGGATTCCATTTCTGAGCTACACAAGATGTTTATGACTGAACATTGGTAAGTTCTTCAGCTAATTTTTCATGATTAAGTTCGATACCAATTGTTGGTGTTTACAAAAAAACTACTTGACAGTTATGTTCTCACTGTGCGTATCTTCTATAATGACAATATAGGAGAGACCAGCTGTAAAAAAATTTAAAAAATAAGGTATGATTAGGCCTGTCAATGGAAGAATATCCGTCGGATATTAAGGAATCCGATATCCGACAGGTTAAGCACTATCGGATATTCGATATTCGATAATATCCTATAGGATATCAAAATCAGATATCGATTCCGATATGTTAAGCTATCGGATATCGGATAAATATCAGACAATATCCGTTTCTGACCAAAAAAAAATTAAATAACCTGTAAAGCTTCAGAGGTGAAATTTAAGTTTCATTTCTCATACATAAACAGTCTTAAAACATTATTCTTAAATAGTTATGTCTCTAAGTCTCTCACTCACACATACATGAAAAGAAACACAAGAAAATGTTAAAGAAAGTAAGAAACTTCGAAGCACTAAGTATGATAAGTAGGCCTGTCCAGTCTCCAACTCTCTTGTCTTCAGTGTTCTTCGATTTCCATATCTGCATTATAACAAGTCAACATTTAGATAAGATATACAACTACATCTATGACTATAAGTAGTAATAATAGAAACTAGGAAGAATAACAGATGAAAGATGCACTGAGTTTAAGCAAAGAAAAAGAGGAAGAAATGTTACCTTCATCAAAGAAATCTGGCAACCAATCGCTTAAGCACAACAATGCTTCAACAAGCTCTGGATCTAATGAAGCTATGTGTATTGTAAGCACTCTACCACCTGCATTGAACATTGATTCGGATGCCACACTGGTGACTGGGATAGCCAAGACATCTCTTGCCATCTTTGCAAGAGTTGGGTACTTAGGTGCATTTAGCTTCCACCAACTCAAGATTTCAAACAAATACTCATCTTTTGGTGAGCCTTTGCTAAGCATTGGTTCTTCTAAGTACTTGTCCAACTCAGATTTCTGCACCTAAACTTCAATGTTTTCCATCATAAACTCATAATAATCAGAATCACGTACCTCATCTAGATTGCCTGAATCCATCATACTTGAGCTAGAGATAGAGCTGCGAGCGCCAAAATAGTGTTCATCTGCATTTAAGTTTTGTGAGTCATATGCATTAAAAAGAGCTGTCAATTATGTTTTGAATTTGTTATACTCCACTGCATAGCCACTGGATCCATACATCTTCTTATAACGAAACTCTACCCATCTTGCCTTGTATCTTGGATCTAACACAACTCCAATGCTCATAACCAAATTACTGTCAAGCCAATATGCATCGAACTTTTCCCTCATCTTCAACCCCATTTCTCTGATATACTCATAATCACTGTGTTCCCATTGTTTGATGCACTTGTTAACTTCATACACCCCATTATAGTACAGATTTGCAGTTGGATACTTCATCCCTGCAAACCTGGTTGAAACATCATTAAACACCTCTAAACATGCACAAATAACTACCCCTTGTTACCACTAGTCAACACTTGGTAGACACTCGAATTCAGGATCAAGGACGGCTAATCTTTCAAACCCCGTTCTCAGTTCAATTGCATTTTTGAGCATAACATAAGTTGAGTTCCACCTAGTGTCCACGTCTAGACTAACTGCCTTTCCATACAACCTAACTTGTGACACAACCAATTCAAATCTCTCCTTCCTAGCTTGTGAAGATTTAACATACTTAACACAATCTCTAATTTTTTGCACAAACTTAGCAGCAACTTTCATACCATCTAGGACAACCAAATGAAGAATGTGGTTGGCACACCTCATGTGAAACAATTTCCCATCAAGAACTAGGCAATCCTTACTCTCTAGCCACCTAATCAAGTTTCTCATCATCACACCATTGGTAGCAGCATTATCAGTAGTTAAAGCAAGGAATTTCCTATCTATGTTCCATTCAAGAGTACAAGTTTTAATACATTCTATGAGAACATCTCCTGTGTGTGGTGATGGCACTAAAATATAAGCTAATGTTTTCTTCACCAAGTTCCATTCATCATCTATGTAGTGGCATGTTACAAAACAATACCCATCTTTAGTATGCTTAGCAGTCCACATATCAGTTGTAAGACTACATCTAGAGGTCAAATTATCCAATGCTAGTTGCAATTCTTGTTTCTCTTCACGAAAAAACTTCATCACATCACTTCTAGTTGTATTTCTACACATGATCTTAGCAGCAGGATTCAAGGACTTGCAAAACATTCTAAAGTAAAAATGTTGAGCCAAGTTTAAAGGGTAATCATGCTTAGCAATCATTTTAGCCATGTATTCCCTAGAAACTGCAGGATCATACTTGTAATTAGCTAATTTTACAGCTTTGTTACCTGCTGTTTTCAGTGAAGCAGTAATTTGTTGTTGTCCAGCCTTGTTCTGCGGTCTCTCTCGGTAAGTCTTTAGATGATTAGACAACCTGGTAGTACCAGTCTGACTACCCGCATCAATTACCTTCTTGCAATGATTGCATGTACCTAGTACAACAGCTTCCCTCACATGTTTTTTGTTGCGTCTTACTTCAACATTCCTTTCAAATTCATCCCACACAGGTGACCTTGTTGTTCTAAGTCTTTTCTTCAGACCAGTTACCAATGGATCCTCATCAGCTTCTCTATCTTCATCATCTTTATTAGAGCCTGGCATGGTATCATCAACTGGGTTCTCTTCTGGTTCTGGTAATCTCCTAGTGTCACTAGTACCATGTGTTGAGCCAATTGTTGAAGCTTGAACACTTTCACTTTGTGATTGTGAACCATCCATAGAAATGATGTCATTTGATTGAGATTGAGGCAAAGGGGTTGACTTTGAGGTTGCAACTGTCTTGCCGTTGGCTGGTTTTTTAAACATTTTTGCAATTGCCTATATTAAAATTAAACACAGAATAAGTTACCAAAGAAATGATTGAGAAGAAAACCCAAATTTTGAAACAGCAACAGAAACCCTAATTTGCAATTTCTGATTTCAAAACCCAAATAAATTATAATTTCATAGAAACTCATACAAATTCATCACTCTATATCATCAAATTCTATCAACAAACCCCAAAACAAAATAACTTTCAGAGAGAGTCAGAGAGAGATTAGTACCAGCGTAATTTAGGGTATAGCTTAATCCATTACACCCTCGATCTTTCACGCCAAGTTTAAGAAATTGATGTTGCAGAAGATGACCAACTCCTGATGCTAAAACGAAAAAAAGAGAATAGAAAGATTGATTTGTTGCAGAGATTCAGTGGAGAGTGCAGACAGTGGAGAGGTGGTGAGAACTGAGAAGAGAAGAAAAAAAGAAAAACGAAATGAGTTCCACTTCGAGTTCGAGTCTTCGACTGCTAGTTAGGTATAGGAAAAATAGAAAATTACAAATACGCCCATGTTATATCGGATATCGGATATTAAGCAAACGGATATAGCCTAATCCGATTCCGATATGTTAAGGAAGAAATATCCGATAAATATCCGTATCCGATATCCGGTAAAACGGATAAAATCCTATAGGATCTCGAATAATCGGAAATGGATTCCGGATATCGGACATATATTGACAGGCCTAGGTGTGATATAGTTTGTTATTCGATGTTGCCGAATAAGATTAGGACTCGGTTGTTTTTCGGTTATAATTTTTGCCGGAAACCTCTCACAAATTCATGATACCATCAGCCAATTCGAAAGTTTGAATTTTTTATGGTTGTTGTGATTCTAAATAACAAAGGTAGAGCATGATTTACTCTATTGTGTTTATTTGAGAAGATACTTGGTTGAATCCAATGGTTCACCGTAAAAGGAATGTTTAAACTGTTGCTAATGCTTTTCCATTCTTAAGCAACCCTTTGGTTTCTCCATTATGTATCAAAATTAATCCTATAATCTTAATATGGGCGAGGATCAAAATCTTAATGTACATGTCTTCGTTAGGCCAGGAAGTCAGTTATCTGCCTCATTCAAAATGGGAGACATATAATCTGTTGGAGAGGACGTTCATGTCTATGTATAAAACTGCCATGATCGATTATCCGTCATCAAAGCATATAAAGTCGATTTGCTCATGTGAGCTTTTCTTCTACAATGGTGTTTATGTTGCTATACCATGGCGATTTTGTATGTTCAGCACAGTGAAATGATTTGTTTTCTTGCTTGAAAGATTCTTTGGTGGTTAGTTCTCCCTTGATAATTGGACGGGGACAAACTATTGTTGTGGATCATATCAGGTGCAGAACAGGATCACAAGTAACATGATCCCAATCAAATCCGTAATCATGAATCTCTTTTTACGAATCAAGACCTTTTTCATAACTACGGGTGGCCCGTCGTCATGCTATAAAGGAGCAGCTTATTTATTATGTTGCAGTTCCAATTGTATGCATGTCAGGTTTCTACGATTGCTGGAAAGAGCAGTCATAGAAGCATAAGCTGATCAAGGATGTTATCAGTAATAAATCTTTTTATTTCAATGTGGTTATTCGGAGTAACAACTTCAACTTCAAGGTAATATTTTTGGAACACAAATAAAACTACCACGCATCTGTAGGTCCACAAATGAAACTATCTTGTGCATCTTTTGTTGCAATCGACTTACATCATGAGTAATTTGGATGCTGAACTGGAGCGGATAAGACGCGCAAAGAACTGAGTGCCGAAGGACAGACATAGCGGGAGAAATTTGGAGTTGAAGTATAACAAGGAACATGTATACCAGATAAAAAGACGCAAAAAGATACCGTGTGCAGAAGGACATAGTCGGAGAAATATGAACTCGGTGTTTGGTTCCACTCTTCTGTATCTCTTTTAATAGAAGATTGAGTGTCTATGTAGTAAATTGTAATTTTCTATGTAAAATATGATCTAAGAAGCAATAAAATTTGTGCTGGACTACTTACATATGGAGTTCGTTCTATTATCATGAACTTAAATTTTAGATTCTTGAGGGTACCAGTGCTACGATCTCTATAATGAAGCAAACTATGTCTTGAAATAGGTATACTGAGTCCAACATATAAACTCAAGGAAAATGAATTAACCTTTGGCATCGACCTGTGATGCTTATGGCCAATGTCGTATCTTAGTTTTCTTAACCTGAGTATATGTTAGAACATGCCCTCTCAACAGCATTATGGCAATCAAAATGCCAATGCCAGAACGTGCTATCTGAAGGCAATAGAAATACAAAAAAATAGAGAAAAAAAATGTCACTTTATTTGTTGCTCTCTCATCGTTATCACCATTAAGTACTAAACTAAACTGATATATAGTTGCCAACATGGATCCATCAGTTTTTTGGTTTTTCTTTATTCTTAAAGTATGTACATTTAAGATTAAAAGGAGAGGTTGAGACGGGGCCGTAAGGCCCCGGTGATACCTAGTAAGAAGAAAATAACATGTATACCTGCATTTGATGGAAGCACAACCTTCTATATGTTCAACGTAACGGAAACAATTTGGAAACCGTACCAATCTCTTGCGCTTAACCATCTCCATGAACAAAACATCGTTACTATCAATATCAATTATCGTTTCATGTCTTCTACATCGATGATTTCCCCCCCATGGAACCATACAATGAAAACAGAATAGCTTTTTGCAATTCGGGCAGTTTGATGCAGTAATCTTGGAGGTACAATTATTATTACTCGTTGAGGGTGCAATTCTAACGCACTCGTTTAGAATCAACTCAGAACAATCTCGAAAAGGACAATAAGATCTTCCGTACGCTACCCCGCCTTTAGATGAATCCAAAAGTACTAGTGATTCACAAAGAACACGACACCACTTTTCGAAGACTCTGTTAGGGAGAGCAGATTGGCACAAGGAAGCGTCCAGAATGACGTTGCAGTCGGGATTAGCGCACTTTATCTCAGACATATTGTGTTTGATCACCTTTTGTTGAATATATTTGGCGACACAATCAGTACAATAAGTATGCAAGCATCCCCTCATCTCCATGCTCTTGAATTGCCTGTTCACTAGAACTATTTGCACACAGATTTCACAAGTGAAGAAAGTGCGACCATTACTAGAAGTCGGCCTTTCCAGGTCTTGTTGTTGGATTTTCTCCATTTTGAAGACGATTTTTGTCGTGGAAAAGAATCTACTTAATCACAGTAATTAGGGCAACTCCTACGAAGGAGAATCCATATAAATAGGGATGATAGGAATTTTATGGAGATTTATTCAAGTCAAATAAGTTTGACTTGATTCAGTTTAGTTTGAGTCAATTGTCTGTTTTAGTTGAGACAGTTGTGTGACCCAGACAACTAAGTTTTCCTATAATAAATATATGTCTGAAACACAGTCTGTGTAATTATCTTGACAATCTTGGTAATACAATTCTTCTTCTTCTTCATTACTGCCTCTTCTTCTTCTTCTTCTTCTTCTTCATTACTGCCTTTATTTTTCATACTTCTTGATTATCATGAGAGCATAAGATTTCTCATGGTATCAGAGCAGCTACGATCCTTATTCACACGTTTAACAAAGCTCAACATTTTATCAACAATTTTTAGCATACTCAAATCAGGGTAATATCAAATCAATAATTTTTCCCGAATTTCAATTTCTAGGGTTCTTGCAAGAATTTTATGGTAACAACTCGAAGATATACATATAACAATATTATTAACAACAGCAGCAACGTCAACAGTAGCAGTAACATTGATAACAACAACGATAGCAGTTTCTTTGCTTCAGATCTGGAAAATTTTCATTTTCATTTTCATTTTCATTCACATTCAAATTCAAATACAATGTCTTCCGTTGGTAATTCTTGTGCTCTACCTTTTACAAATATATCGAATTTTGTTTCAATGAAGCTTGACTCCACCAATTTTCTACTTTGGCGAGACCAATTTGAGGGTGTTTTATTTTCCTGTGATCTTTATGGATATGTTAATGGTGACATAGTTGAACCATCACAGAAAGTTATAGTAGATGGTGTTGAAATAGTTAATCCTGAGTGGGTTTCTTGGAGAAGACTAGATAGGTTTGTTGCAACTTGTTTAAAAGAAACTTTTAATCTAACAGTTAGTGGTGATGTTCTTGGTTTGTCTACTGCTAGAGAGATCTGGGAATTTCTTGGACAGAGTTTTAGAACAAAATTTCTTGCTAGGAACAACATGTTGATGACTCAATTGAATGGTATTAAGAAGGGGAATATGTCCATTGTTCAATATCTACAGAAGATCAAGACTATAACAGATTCTTTAGCAGCAATTGATGAAAAAGTTAGTGATGAAGATTTAATGATATTTGTGTTGAATGGGCTAGGAAGTGACTATGATATTTTTGTTATTTCATCACAAAATAGGGAGAAACCTTATACTTTTGGAGAAGTTAAGGCTAAGTTACTCTCTCATGAACAGTTTCTTGCTGAAAGACATCATAATAACACAAATGTGTTTGATGAGCAGAATTCACTAGCATTCTATGCAAGAAATGGACCATTAGATTATAATAATAATAAAATAAATGGTGGAAATGGTAAGATGGAATGGTGGATCTTATAAGAACAGTCAATATAAACATGGGTCTAGTTCAGGTCATTCAAATACTTCATATCAAAATGGATCAGCTTCAAATGACAATGGTGACAGAAGACCTTATTTAGACTCCTCAAAGGTATTTTGTCAGATATGTAAAAAGAATAGTCACTTGGCATCTAGGTGTTTCTTCAGATATCATCCACCTCCAACTGGGAATTCAAATGGGACTGCACAAGCTCATTATGCTACTGATGTTCTACCACATTATCAACATACAACAACAGGTTCTTCTGGTACTCAACAGGAATTTACAAGTTTCAATGTCAATAATTCAGTAGTTAATGATGATCCTTCTTCTTCAAGTACTGTGTGGATATCTGACAGTGGTGCATCAACACATATGACTGGTGATAGATCTATTCTTCATAATACTTCTACTTTCAAAGGGAATGAGCAAGTCATGATTGTTAATGGTAAGACTCTGTCTATCTCTTTTACTGGTAGTTCAAACATTCAAACACCATCAACTAGTTTTGTTTTAGATGAAGTCTTACATGTACCTGATATGAAACACAATTTGCAGTCAGTGTCTAAGTTTACTAGAGATAATGTTTGTTACATCACTTTTGATCCTTTTGGGTATGAAATAAGAGGTTTACATGATCATTTTTTATTAGCTAAAGGAAAAATGGTTAATAATTTATATCCAATATCTGAACCTAAAATGCAATATGTTTTTTCATCTCTTGTTGCTTCTTCTGATTTATGGCGTAGTAGGCGAGGACATCCATCTTCAAAAGTAGTTCTTTTTTTTTAATCATAAGCATATTATTTTAAACTCTGCTCATTCAAATACCCTATGTCATCCTTGCCAGCTTGCTAAAAGTAAAAGACTTCCTTTTCATGCTTCTACTTCTTATACTACTTCTCCACTTGCATTGATTCATTGTGATGAGTGGGGTCCTGCTCCTGTTACCTCATAATCAGGACATAGATATTATGTTTTGTTTGTTGATGACTTTAGTAGATTTCACTGGATTTATCCAATGCAAGCAAAAACTGAAGCTCTACAATGTTTTCAACATTTCATAAATCTTACTGAAATTTATTCAAGACAAAAATTCTTGCCTTTCAAACTGATGGTGCTAGTGAGTTCGTTAAAGGACCTTTAAATCTTTTATAGAGTCATGTGGTATTCAACTAAGAATTTTTTTTCCTAAAACCCCATAACAGAATGGTTTTGCTGAAAGAAAGCATAAACACATTACTGAAATGGGCAATACTCTTCTTTTCAATGCTTCTTGTCCAAAAAAGTATTGGTATGATGCTTTTTTAGCTGCTACTTTTCCTATAAACAGAACTCCTACTCCAATTCTTAATAATAAATCTCCTTTTCAAGTGTTATATAATGAGCATCTAGATTATTATTTACAGAGAGTTTTTGGTTGTATTTGTTATCCTTTTTTGGGCTATTCAAGAACTGACAAGTTATCTCCCAGATCTGTGAAATGTGTATTCATAGGTTATAGCTCTTTACATAAAGGCTATAAATGTTATAATCCTGTTTTAAAAAGAACTTATATTTCAAGACATGTTGTCTTTTCAGAAAAAGAGTTTTATTTTTCAGCTTCTTCTTGTCCTGAGTCTCCAACTGTTACTGAAGTTCCATCTGTACTATCTTCTGTTCATTCATCTACAATTGTGACAAGATCTCAGACTGGCATTACAAAACACAAAGTTTTCCCTGATCATATTTTACATTATTCTGTTAAGCATCTTATTCCATCTGCTTTTTCTTTTTTTCTTTCAATTCCTACTGAGCCAAAATCTTTTAAAACTGCTATTCAAAATCCTAAATGGCAAGTTTCAATTAGAGATGAAAATGATGCATTAATTAGGAATGGTATATGGGATTTAGTTAACCTTGAGCCTCATATAAATGTTTTAGGATGTAAATGGGTTTATAAGGTAAAACTGAAGTCAGATTGAACTATGGATAGGTTAAAATCAAGATTGGTTGCTCAAGGCTATAATCAACAAGATGGAGTGGATTATGGAGAAACTTTTAGCCCTGTTGTAAAGGAAACTACAATTAGAGTAGTTTTAACTATAGTTGTTACTAGAGGATGGCCAATAAGACAATTGGATTTTTCAAATGCATTCTTGCATGGTGATTTGGCAGAAGATGTTTACATGAAAAAACCACCTGGTTTTGAGAGTGCTGAATTTCCAAATTAAGTTTGTAAATTGAAAAAGAGTTTTTATGGTTAAAACAAGCCCCAAGTGCTTGGTTTGAGAAATTTAGTGCTTCTTTGATTTCTTATGGCTTTGTGAGTACAGTTTCAGACTATTCTATGTTTGTATATGTTGCTGAAAAATCGGGGTCTAACAACCACACCGAATATTTTGTTTCGGAAATCTGTATGGACTAACTCCAATATATTTCCAAGAGAATCAACTTGACAGTCAGACTCAATCAAGGAAAATACATCCAAGAGTTATATCTCTATTTCTTAATGTAATCAGCAAATCAAACAGATAGAAATCCGTGAGCCTGATTATTATGAGAAATAACTTGAACGGTACCAAAGACAAATGTTCAAGTGTCAATCAATTTATATCAACAACCAAAGGTTGGATTATCTAATTGATTGAACTATGCACAACCTGTGATATTTCAATTATATAAAAAATATAATGCGGAAAAGAAATAACACAGACACCAGAAATTTTGTTAACGAGGAAACCGCAAATGCAGAAAAACCCCGGGACCTAGTCCAGATTTGAACACCATACTGTATTAAGACGCTACATACGCTAGCCTACTACAAGTTAACTTCGGACTGGAATGTAGTTGATCCCTAACCAATCTCACACTGATTAAGGTACACTCGCATTCCTTGCGCCTCTGAATCCCAGCAGGACTCTACGCACTTGATTCCCTTAACTGATCTCACCCATAACTAAGAGTTGATACGACCCAAAGTCGAAGACTTGATAAACAAATCTGTCTCACACAGAAAAGTCTATTAAATAGATAAATCTGTCTACCAAAGAAATACCTATGAGTTTTTGTTCAGTCTTTTGATAAATCAAGGTGAACATGAACCAATTGATACACCAGACTTATATTCCCGAAGAACAGCCTAGTAATATCAATCACCTCACAATAACTTAACCGTATGGTAGCGGAACAAGATATTGTGGAATCACAAAAAATGAGACGAAGAGCTTTGTGATTACTTTTTATCTTACCTATCGGAGATTAAATCTCGATCAAATCTTAGAGAAGATAGTACTCAATATGATAGAACAAAGTAAGATCAGAACACGCAACTACAGAGAAAATAGTTGGGTCTGGTTTCAGAATCCTAATGAAATCTTTAAGTCGTTAACCTATAATGGTTATAGGAAAAACCTAGGTTAAAGGAGAATCGACTCTAGTCGCAACTACTATCACACAAGAGGTGTGGGGATTAGGTTTCCCAGTTGCTAGAGTTCTCCCTTATATAGTCTTCAAATTTGGGTTTGCAATCAATGTTACCTTGGTAACAAAGCATTCAATATTCACCGTTAGATGAAAACCTTATTAGATTCAAGCCAATATCTCTCAACCATTAGATTTAACTTAGCTTGTTACACACAAATGAAATGTACCTTCATTTAGATATGGGCAACCGTACCTAAACGTGTACACTTAGTTGGCTCAACAATAATTAACCGAAGTTATCCATGTGAACACTTTCATATCAACCTTGTTCATCTTAATCCCAACTAGTTCAAATGACTCAAATTAAACTAGTTATAGAGTTGTTTGTTAAGTGCATATATTGCATATATTTAGTGTCGAATCCATGTTAGTAATTGCTTAGTTTCTTGCAAATTACTGTATATTACGTTTGTTTTGTTTTATTCATGTTTTGCTAGGTGAATCATCCAAAAGAAGTGAATTGACACATATTTGTGCAATAAAATAAGTTAGATACAAGTGGAGAAGGGCCAAAGACCAAGTGTAACTCGTTCAAATCTAGAAGTGCTTGCTATCATCTTGAAGAGGACGAAAAGACGAAGCAAACGGCGAAAGAACGGAGTCATTCCGACGTCGTATGAAGAAATTACAAGCATTCGAAGTTAGTCACAGTTGCGTAATTTCTCAACCTACAAAATTGTTATAAGCACCTGAGTTTCTACTTAGGGCAGCCACGAAATAGGAATTGAACTGTCAGCCTTCTAAGACTGACAGCTGAATTGGGAGGTAGGAAATACCTATTAGTCCTATAAATAATATATTAGGATGAGTCTAGTCCAATTGACTCAGTCAATTGTCTGTTTAGTCCTTTTTGGAAATATAAATTATAGTTTAGTCCTAAAAATTATGGTTTAGTCCTAGGGTATTGTCCACCCACACAGAATATTCTTTTTCTGTTACTAAAATACCCCTTGCACATGCTAAAATTATGGTTTAGTCCTAAAATTTTATTATTTGGTCCTTTCACTGACGTATATAACTAGGAAAGAACAGGAATCACTTTCAGTTTCAGTTTTATTTTCTCTCTCCTCGTTTTTCTGTTGCTGCAGATTTTTTTTCTTCTAGGGTTTACGAAATCTTTCTGCTGATTTGATACCAAGATTGATTCGATTTATAGCAGATTAACTTGCTTATGAAGACTGATTTGATTACGGAGTTTTATTTGGAATTACAGATCTTATTTGATTTTTACTAAGATTTTTTCTTTTGAAGATTGATTCAGGCTTTTTGGAGATTGATTCGAGGCTTTTTGAAGATTGATTCGGTTTTGGAGTTGATTTTGGGAATTACAGATCTGATAATCGGAGATTTGGAGTTTTCTTGGAGTTGATTTGGATTCTTCTTGTTTCTGGTGAGTTTTCACACTAATCCTTTCTCTGATTTTATTTTTATTTGAAGTAATTTTGTTGATTAGTTTGTTTTTTGAATTTTAAGAGCAATGAATGAAGTCATTCTGTTAAGGCTTCATTTATTAGAATGAACTCTTTATATTGTTAAGGAAGAAGTAGTGCTGCTGCTTTGTTTATGTGTTAGGATGTTAACGAACGAAGTCCAACCTTTCTAGACTTCATTCCAAGAATGAACTCTTTCTTTGTCAAGGAAGAAGTATTGTTGCTGCTTTCTTTATCTGTTAGGATGTTAATGAATGAAGCTATTCTGTTAAGGCTTCATTTGTTAGAATGAACTCTTTATTTTTGTCAAGGAAGAAGTAGTGCTGCTGCTTGTTTATCTGTTAGAATGTTATTGAATGAAGCTATTTTGTTACGGCTTCATTCCAAGAATGAACTCTTTCTTTGTCAAGGAAGAAGTACTGTTGCTGCTTTCTTTATCTGTTAGGATGTTAATGAATGTAGCTATTCTGTTAAGGCTTCATTTGTTAGAATGAACTCTTTATTTTTGTCAAGGAACAAGTAGTGCTGCTGCTTGTTTATCTGTTAGAATGTTATTGAATGAAGCTATTTTGTTACGGCTTCATTTCAAGAATGAACGGTTAAGGCTTCAGTTGTTAGAATGAACTATTTTATTTGTGTGTGTTCATTTTTCAGGTTCAGTATGGCCCTCTCCAGTTGTTAAGCAGTTGTGTACTACAAAGGGGATGTTATTCTGTTTGAAGTTTCTTTAGATACTATGATTCGTGACCTGAAAATATATGTTTGTGATTATCGTAAAAACTTGACTCCTCAGAGCATAAGATTTAGTCATGGCGAAGGTTGTAGTAAAGCTATCATCAATTGTGATTTTTCTCTTCAAGGTGCAATTGTTGTTACTTGTTCAAATCAACTGTCACATTTTAATTTTTTCGTGGAGGAGGCTTCTAATGGTGGTGCTTCTAGCTCTTCATCTGGTATTTCCACGTAGTCGCTCAGTGACGATGAATCATGTAGTGGGTTTACTGAGACTTCAAAGATTAAATACCTGACGGAAGGTCATGAGGTATTAAAACCTCTTTTGTCTGATGGTTGGGAGGATATTTTTAGAGGTATGGGTCAAGTTTTTCATGGTGGTGTTGATGAGGTGCACTTAGCTGTCGAAAAATATTGTAGCAAGTCTGGTTATACAGTTGCAAAGCTTAAGAATGATAGACTTAGGTTCACAGCAAAGTGTGGTAGGAATGCAGATTGTATTTGGCATCTGCATGCTATTCCAATTGATACCGCTAAAACTATGTTTGCTATCAAGGAATTTGATGAGAATCATACATGTGGTGGTGATTATAAGCTGAAGGATCCCCCTGTGAAGAAGAATTTGATTAAATATCTATTCAAGGATCAAATACAGTCAAATCCGTCGATAAAGCCTAAGGATATGGTTGCTCAGGTGAAGAGTTGTTACGGTATTAACATAAAATACCATCATGCTTATAAAGGGAAGGAAGCATAACAGGTAGAGATATATGGTGATGATGTAAAAAGTTTTACAGATCTGGTTTGGTATGTTGAAGCAATAAAGGCTACCAATCCTGGCAGCTATATTAAGTTTGAATATAATAAAGAGACTAAACGGTTTGAGAGGCTTTTCATATGTTTTGCTGCATGTATCGAAGGATATAGGTTTATTCGCCCTATGCTTTACTGTAATGCAACATTTCTTACTGGGAGATTCAGGGGAACGTTGATGGATGCCACAGGCGTGAATGGGAACCAAGGTATATTTCTTCTTTTCTGGATAACTAACTGTTTTCTTTTTGATTAGTTTCTACTTTGATTAGTTTTCTACAGTTTTTGATTAGTTAGAATGGACTTCACTTTTGGAATGAAGTCTAGAAAAGTTGTAGATCTAGATTCTACAGTTCATTATTTAAACTTCATTCCAAAAATGAAGTCTAGAAAAGCTATACATATAGATTATACAGTTCATTATATAGACTTCATTCCAAAAATGAAGTCTAGAAAAGCTATACATATAGATTCTACAGTTCATTATATAGACTTCATTCCAAAAATGAAGTCTAGAAAAATTATAGATATGGATTCTACAGTTCATTATATAGAATGAAGTCCTCTGCTGAGTGTTGGTTTTTCTTTGAATGTATCATTTTTACTGAACTGACATGTTTTAGTTGATACTTCTAAATGAACCGATAGTTTTCTCAATGAACCAATAGTTTTCTCAATGAACTGACAGTTTTTAGCTCTTTTCATTCCTTTGCAAGGTTTTTCCTCTTTCGCGTTTGCTTTAGTTCCTTCAGAAGACATTGAAGGTTGGGAGTGGTTCATGGAAAACTTGCAGTATTGTGTCGACTCTTGTCCTATCACCTTTATCACTGATCGTCATGAAGGGATGAAGCAAAGTATTCCTAAGTATTTTCCTAACTCGCATCATAGTTACTGTTTTTATCATTTGAAGAATAACCTCCATATCAAGAAAGGACATGAGAAGTATAAACAAGTACTGGATTTGTTCCATAAAGTTGCATACTGTTACAGCGTTGCTAAATATGAGTCTGCTTTGAATGAGATGTGTATTATTGGATGTGGTTGGGTTGCCAAGTACCTGAGAAATATTGATCCGAAGAATGCTTTCTTCGAAGGATGTAGGTATGGGACACACTCATCAAGTATTGCAGAATCTTTTAATAACTGGATTCATCGTGAAAGGAATTTGCCACCAGCTGCTCTTGTTGATGAGCTCAGGATAAGATTATGAGGATGAGTTCAGAAAGGCGCGAGCTTGGTAGAACTTATCTAGATAGTTTGACTCACATCTACAAAGCTATACTCAAGGAACATGTTGACATAGGTCGCCCATGGAATGTTACCGAGTCAGGTAATGATATATATGAGGTGCATTCTCCAAGTTCTCATGTTGTTGATCTTATGCAGATGACTTGTACTTGTCAGAGATGGAAAGTATTTGGTTTCCCTTGCGCTCATGCCACTGCCGCTATTACTATGAAGGGTGCTGAGATTTTGAAGTATATTCAGCCTTACTTAGGTTCAAATCATTTTCATAATACTTATGCTCCTGCAATTCGACCCATTCCTAACTTCGATAGGCCTGAAGTGTATGAACCTGAAGACATAGTTCTACCTGGTATTCCAAGGCCAGCTCCAGGAAGACCACCAAAGAAGCGTATTTGCAATGCTTATGAGAAGCAGAGGAGTCCTATGAAGTGCTCTAATTGCAAGAAGATTGGGAATCACAACAAAGCTACTTGTCATGTATTAATGCTGGAGTGGTATGCTTGAACTTTTTTTTATTAGTTTCTGGTGTATAGGTTTGATATGAACTGGTGTTTTTTATTTATTTTTTTGTTCTGGGATATGAACTTTATTTTTTGTAGAACTGTTATTTTGAAATGTTATTTCTATTTTGGATATGTACTTCATTGTTCAGAATGGATTGCTATTATATGAGTTCATTTAGTGGAGTGAACTTCATTCTTGGAATGAACTCCATTTTTTCCTATGAGTACTGGAATGAACCGACTTCATTTCTGGAGTGAACAGGTATCGATAAGAAGTCCATTTTTTTCTTAGAAGTTATGCAATGAACCCACTTCATCTCTGTAATGAACTTCATTACTGGAATGAACAAGTATCCATAAAAAGTCCATTTCTTATTCTAAATGTTATTAAGTGGAGTTCATTTTTGGATTGAAGTCCATTTTTTTTCTTATTAGTACTGGAATGAACCCACTTCATTTCTGAAATTAACTTCATTACTGGAAGGAACAGGTATCCATAAGACAGTAAGACAAGGCATAAGACAGTAACACAAGACATAAGACAGAACATTGATATTATGTATTATCCAAAATATTATAGATGAAAATATAAAACATACTAGAGTATCAATTACATTAGATGCTAATTCAGGTGTTATTAGACATAAGAGTTTTCTGTTGCAGTAAGAAGTAATCTACTGTATCAAAATACTATAGTTAAAAGAGTAAACAAATCAGAGTATATATGACATTAGAGAAGCTAAGGTTTAATCATTTCAGTCTTTGCAACCTTCTTTAATCAATTCATTGTTAAGATATGCTTCATTAGTTGTTTCACCCCAACTTAATCCATCTTTCTCATCACTTGGAAGCTTGTATGCCATTCTGTATCTCCACCGCTGCATCTTTTTTTATCATTTCATCTCTTGGAATCAGATGCTGAGATTTCAGGATCAATGGCTTGCAACTTCGCTTTATCCACTGAAATGTATAAAGAAGGCAATCTGGGTGTGCTCCCTGATCAGGTACCTGCATTTGCTCAATGTTTAATTCAGTGCTTCTAGGTTGATGATGTTTCACCAGCCATTTATCAATGTGTTGTTTACAGTAGGCAGCCATTTTTCTTGCATCCTTTAAACATCTTTGTCCTATTTCTCCTGCTTTGAGTGAGTTGTAATGTTCCCACTGATAGTTTTCGATGTCGTAAACAAGCAGGTGCCAGTGTAAACCCATAGGCCCTTCTGATTTGCCTTCATCAGGTAGGTTCATTGGAATAATTATCTTCTGAGTCTTGCTAGGCATATCTTCTATGAAGTCATCAATCTCACCTGCCCTATCATCGGCTTTCTTTTGATGAAGATATGTCTGTAAAGAGATATATAAACTTTCAAATACAGAATAACATCAAGAAAGCAGTTCATCATAAAAATGAACTGCTGAATAACAATATGGAATGATAGTTTTGCCAGACTAGTTCATAATGTTAATGAACTGATAGGTTAAAATCTTGCTAAATGAATCAACTGTTTTCTTAAGATCATTATGTATCATCAATAGTTATAATGAAGAGTTGCTACTAAATTTCTGGAAGTAAGGACTTACAAATGCAGTAGGTGCCATCATCTCAAAGTGGATGTATTTCGGTGGATCTTGGCTGTCTTCGCTATCCATTTTTGCTCTCTCCCTTTGTGATGCCATCTTCCTCTTGTAGCAGTAGTAGAAAAGAATTAGGACATCAAGGTCTTTATTGAACATTAGATCATTAATGTGTTCTCCTTGGCCACCAAACTGAGCTTTTTTAGGTGCATCTTCTACAACCCAAGCTGCTTGACTGCAGGAAGATAAACAAAAATTTATAATATCAACATAAAAAAAAATTCAACATAAATGAATAGAAGTTCATTTCTATGTTTTTTTACCTTTGCATAGCATGTTTGTAGAAGGTACCCAACACTCTCTTTTGATCTCTGTCCAATTTGGAGAAGTATGGAGACTTTTTCAGGTCCCCCATATCTGGAATGATTGGCATGTATGCTATCAGCTGCTTTTGATCTCTCTTCTCTGCCGGAGGATCTTCTAGTTCATTTCCTCTTCTCTTCTTGGTTGCTGCAGGTTTTTGACCTGCTTTCTTGATTACAGCAGGTACATTCTTTCTCTTTTTCTGCTCATCATTCTTCTCCTTGTTAGAAGGTTTAGGAGCAGTCTTTGAAGCCAATTTCTTGTTCACTTGTTTCTTCACCTCCGGTTTCTTCTGCTCAACTTTCTTCTGCTCCTCATTTAGTTGTTCTTTCCTTTGCAGTTTCAACTTTAGTTTCGATTCACTGTAATCCGATCCACTGATGTACTCTTTTCCAAGCACATTTGTTGTTTTTCTGTCCCTTGTAGTAATCCCATGTCTTTCAAAAACTTGAAATGGGGTTGATTCAGTGTTATCAGTGGAAGCAGAACCAAGGCCATGTTCATTCAAATCTGCAACTATCTGGAATACTGTCTCAATGTTGTTTGCTGGCTCAACAACTTCTTCAAACTGTGTCATCCCAATCGAGAAACTAGGAATACTATAGTTGATTTCGTTTACTGTAGTTTTGATGATGGTATCAGCTTCATCAGTATTCAAATCTTCATTGTTTTGATTCCTGTCATCAATAAGCTCTAGACTCACATGCTCTTCATTGACGACCATATCATCTATGTTACTTGCTGTTAAAAATATTTCAAGAAGCATAAGTCAAAAATAATTCATTAATGGTCTTGTACATCTAAAGTCAGACTTCACAAAATTTAACCTTAACATCTATGAGAATGAACTCCAACCTTTCTAGACTTCATTCCAAAAATGAAGTCCATTCATAGTATGAACTATAGAATCTTGATCTATAACTTTTCTAGACTTCATTCCAAAAATAAAGTCCATTCTGCAGACTTCATTCAAAAAATGAAGTCCAATATAGAACATTGATATTAACCCTAACTTTTCTAGACTTCATTTTTGGAATGAAGTCCATTCTATAGACTTCATTCCAAAAGCGAAGTCCAACCTCTAAAGCAAAAAAAATTTACAAAAGGGAGAAAAATAGTACCTAGGTTCAAACATTGATCCATATTTAAAGGAACTCCGATGCTGTCCATTGGAAATGAAGGTAGCTCTTCTTCAGTCATTGTATCAACAAGCTTTTCCTGAATATCACTTGTATCGACTTCAATAGAAGGATTTTTAGCAGATAAGACAGGAAATATATGACCAGAACCATATCCTCCAGCAGCCTCCATAGCAGCATCTGGTACTGCTTGCATTCCTTCATCCATAGCAGCATCTGTTACTGCTTGCATTCCTTCATCCCTAACAACATCTTCATTCACATTCCATGCACCAGCTTCCATGCCTTCATTCACTTGTTGATTCAGTGTATTATTTATTTCATCACTCAACAATGAACTCTTGTAGTCATCAATGAAAACAGTACGCATATATTCAGAAGTTTGTTCTGCCATGAATTTCGCCACATCCCCACTTGTAGCTAGCAATGCATCAACTTCAGGTTGCTTAGAAGACAAGTGTACCACAAGGGATTCCATCTTCCTGTCAAAAAGTGTCTTTGAAGTTGTTGCTTCTGCAAGTGAGTTCTCAAGTTCTTGCTGATTCAACAAAAGATTCCCCATCTCCTCTGAATGCTTTCTTGTCAACTCTTTTATCTCTTGAATATGTTTAACTCTCAGGTTCTCTATCTCATCAACATTTGTAGCTTTCAAACTTTCTATCTGACCAGACATAATATTGAACTCTTCCTCGAGCAACTCAGCTCTTGTCTTGGCTTTTTGGTGTTGCAGTAACTTTTTTTCAGCATCAGTATATTCTTCCATGAATTTTGGTGATAGCTGCACACACAAAATTCAAATTTTCAGATAAAATGCTTACATCTATGAGAATGAACTCCAACCTTTCTAGATTTCATTCCAAAAATGAAGTGCATTCATAGTATGAACTGTAGAATCTTGATCTATAACTTTTCTAGACTTTATTCCAAAAATGAAGTCCATTCTGTAGAATTGAATATAATATAACAGTGTCATCTTAAACTAGTTTTTTACCTCTCCAAAATCATCAACATTCATTTCTATGTGTTTGCAAATGTTCTCAATGTTCCACCTTGCAAACCTAGGACAGTAGCCAACTCTTTTCTGCACCTTCCACCTGGGATCTACTTTCTGTGAATGCTCAGCAAACCAAGGCTGTAAAAAAGAAGAAATACACTAGTCAGTTATCAAGAATAATCATGCAGAAAAATACAAATGAACTGCCAAATAATTATAAACAAGTATCTAATAGTTTTTCATCTCACCAACAAGTAAAGGTAACATCCTTCAGAAGAACCTCTTCTCAAGCTTTCCATCAAATGCTTGTGTATGAGATGCGGCAAAGACACTCTATCTATTGACTCTAGGCAAGCTAGGTACTTGGAGTGTATGGAACCTCCATCACCAGTAGTAACAAAAATGGTAGACAAGAGAAAAAGTTCAAACATGGTTACAAGATCTTCAATAGGTCCTTTATTCTTAATCAACTCAATGATTTTATCTTTCAATTCTGTATTCTTTATATCATAAGGTTTCTTTTTTGGTGGAGTAAATTTGTAGGTTGTATAGAACTTTCCACAAGTGTAGTCTGTCAGGTTTCTTGAGTCCAATAAAGAATCTTCTATTCCACCTCTAGGGATGCATGGTATTCCAAACATTAATGACAACTGTTCAGGTGAGGATCTTAGCACATATGTTTCTTTCCCTACTTTGAAAACAAAAATATGATCATTTGAATCAGGAATGAACTGATGTGTATTGCATAGAATTTGGACGGCAGGTATTGACTTATTCCATTCAGTAGCAACAATGTTCTCTTTCAAAAACACTTTTGCTACATTACCCAATGGACTCCTATACAAAGCACGTTTCTGTTCTTCATTCAAAGCCTCTTCCCCCTTTAGTGCTTTAATCTTATCAACAAGTGAAATTGCTCCAGCAAAGCTACACTTTATCTTCTTTTCTACATTTTTATAAAAGAAAAAAAATATATTAATGATTACTTTCATAAATATTAGCTGATATAAAGAAGATAAAATGTAGCTTGAAGGACCAATATTACAGTTCATTTCTACTGGGTGAACTCTAAATCAGTTCAAATTTAATTCAGTTCATTCTAGATTTTAGACTTTATAATCTATATCTATAACCTTTTTAGACTTTATTCCAAAAATGAAGTCCATTATATAGTATGAACTGTAGAATGTTGATCTATAACTTTTCTAGACTTCATTCCAAAAATGAAGTCCATTCTATAACATGGACTGTATAATCTAGATCTACAACTTTTATAGACTTCATTCCAAAAATGAAGTCCATTATGTAGTATGAAGTCTAGAATCTTGTACTATAATATTTATAGACTTCATTCAGCAAAACATCAAACATCAAATAGATCTACAACTTCATTCTAAAGGATGAACTCTGACTAGATACATGCGATTTATAACTTCATTCAACAAAATGAACTCCGACAAGATATGCCCTACCTATAACTGAATATAACCGAAATCAATATGCAACATGACGAATATTCATGTGAAAAATCAACTTCAGAAGAACAATAAACATCAAAAATCAACTTCTAGTACTTCGATTTAGGGTTTTTTGTACCTTTCGCTGGTTTCTTTCCTTTCGATTTCTTTGATACTGGTTCTTGTTCAAATTGATTATCTTCTTCAAACACAACTAATTGGCTGTTTCTTTCTTCAACTTCATCGTCAGAAGATGATTCTACTACATTCTTCTTCGGTCTCCTCATTTTAGGGTTCTGATTTCTCTAATTTTTCAAAGGTTTTCGATTTTGTTTAACTGGAAGACTGATTTGATTTCAATTGTGAAGATTGACCGATTGTTTGTTTTGATTTCTAAGGTTTTCTGTTGGTTTTCTCTGGTTTTTCAGAGAAGAGAAGAGATGGAGACAAGCAGTTTTTCGTCTGAAAATGGAAAATGAAGAGACTGAAAAGAGAGAGAGAAAGATATACGCGTTTTTAGGAAGTTGGTGTGTTTGAGGCGGTAACAGTTAGAGGAGGGGTATTATTGTCTGTTTCGTATTTTTTAATAATTATGGACTAAATGGAAAATGTGATTTCAGAAAGGACTAAACTGATGTGGGCCCGGACCTAAGAGGACTAAACGATATTTTTCCCAATTGGGAGGTGCTGTTGAGTATCGATGGGAAGACTGTTAGCTGTGGTATTCTGGAATGAGAAGACGAACTGGAGTTTGGTTTTGGCAGCGACAAATCTTTACTGCTATTAGAGTTGACTGGTGGAGAATGAATAAGTTGAGTTTGTTCATGGCAGTTGATCTAAAACAGAGACTGGTGATATATGCTGCCGGTGATTGAGATGATGAAGCTGACTGTGGTTCGTGATGAAAATGAAGCTGACTGTGGAACATCACCTGCTGCCATTGATGCATCAGCAGTTGACTGAGATGGGTTGATGGCTGCTGCCATTATCGGAGATAGAAGATGGTCCGGAGCTGGGAAACATGGCAGCAATGGAGAGAGTTGGTATCGGGTATTGGCTTGCTGCCATGGATGGATTGAACGAGAAACTGAGTTGGTAATGCTGCTTTGCTGTCGATGGAGGTAATGGTGATCTGCAGTAGATGACGGCAGTGATGATATTGGAACTGTGATGCTGTTGCTGGCAGTTGATGAAGCTCAAGTAAATACAAGTGAAGAGCAGTGGCCGGAGAATACGAATAGATGATGTTTCTTCCAGTGAGATGGTGATGGCAACTGAGAATGGCTGAGAATGATGTTCGTGAGTTGATGCCGCTAAAGTGCATGCTGGCAGAGACGAGTTCGATGGAAGGAGAAGTTACTGAGCTTGGCAATGGATGGAACTGAATTCTCACTGCTGTCTACAGAGAATGATGGTGAAGATTTGAAAAGTCAGGAAGGAGCTCGAGTTCGGTTGGAGATGGAGTTTGGGTTGCTGCCAGCGACTGATGAAAGTTGGCAGAGAAGAAATGGAGTACTGCTGATGATTCTCGGTGGTTGAAGAATGATGAATGGGTACTGTTAGTGATGCAGAGAATTGGGAACGAGCAGGTGGCTGGGACAATGGAGTTGACTGTCGAAGGAAGGAAAAGAAGTATAAGAGATACAGTTCAACTTACGGATGAATTTCCTCACCGTAGCTAATCTCAAAAAACATAATCCTTATTAAGGAATGTGTCCAGTACTATTGATGTGTATAAATAGCCATAGAGAGAACCTAGTAGAACTATACCAGAAGTCTATTCTTCTCTACTAAGGCTTTGTATATTGCTCCATCTTATACTGTGATATATAAAATTGCTTATTCCTTCGACCGGGTCTTGTGGAGATGCCCAGCCTCTTCCCAAATGCCTTTACACCTCAGCCTGGGAAGGGCCTAGCTCTTGCGGTTTTTCCCAGAGAAATCCAGGGACGGCTAATGGTTAGCGGTTATATGCCAAAAAAACTGTAAATAATTAACCGTTCTTCGAATAACGGTCAGACATCACCCGTTTTATTAAAAACGGTTGTTGATTATCCGTTCTCCTGATCTTGACCAGTCAACCACCCGTTGAACCGGCTAATGGTTGTCCGTTGCCAAATTTAGCCTAATACAACAGCATCGACCATAGTTCATTTATCCATTCATCTGTTTTCCCCAATTTTTTCCTCTTCTCACACAGAGACCCTAGTTCTCTAGATATTATGTCGCTACATCAGCTCCACACTTTCTGGGTTTGTTGAGGAAGCTCTAAATTGCAAGTTAGACTTATTTTAGAAGAGGTTAATCATCTTAATAATCAAAGGTAATCCAATGAAACTTTAAACCCTAGTTGTTGTTTTTTCAATTGAAAAGATGATTTGAGATGAATAACAAAAATTGAATTGAAGTACTACTAGTTACCAGTATGTTCATGCTTGAATTTGTTTAACATTGTTAATTTTAGGGACATAGATTGTATGTCTAATTCTCTAGGTAATTTGCAAGTCATATGAATTGTTTAGTTTGAGCAAGATATAATTTAGATTGTATGTATAATTCTCTAGGTAATTTACAGGTTATACATATTATCATGGTCATAAAAATGCACTTTTGTTAGAATTCAATTGCAAATGTTGGTGGTATTAAACTTTGTTATAGTTGAATTCTAGTGTTTACTTTGTTAGATGTCCACTTAATTGCTACTCGGGTGTTGTTGTTAATTGAAGCGTGTCTTTAAGGAGATATATGTCAATCAAATTCGGGGTTCGTCTTGGCGATGATTCTGATGAGGAAGATACAAATCAAAATCTTCTCATGCTATATCAATTTATGGTGCAAAATACTCAAAATTTGCATCAGCCCGTTCCAACGCAAGTCACGCAGAGAGAATCAATCAATAGAAATCGTGCCGAAGCGGACGCAAGGATGATGTAGGATTATTTCAATGATGGTTGCACTTGGGGACCGAAAAAGTTCCATGGCCGTTTAGGTATGTATCGACCCCTGTTTTTAAGAATTTTGCACAAAATATGTGAGGTTGACCCAGACTTTCGACAAAGAAAAGATGCTGCAAGAATTCCAGGTCATAGCCCACACATGAAAATGTATGCCGTTATGATGTGTCTTTGTAAAGGTATCCCGCCTGATAGCGTTGATGACTATACCCGTATGGCTGCTTCTACTATTTATTACTATATTAAGAAGTTTTGTGATGCAATCATGTTTGGGTATAATGCGGAATACATGAGACGTCCAACTGTGAATGATACCAAATGGCTGATGAAGGAGAACACATCTCGAGGGTTCCCAAGAATGCTTGGTAGCCTGGACTGTATGCATTGGGGTTGGAGGGTGTGTCCAATGGACGAGGCGGGAACACACACAGGCCACAAAAGTTATCCCACTTGTGTTCTTGAGGAGGTTGCTTCATACGATAGGTGGTTTTGGCATGGTTATTTTGGAGTGGGTGGATCAAACAATGATCTTAATGTTTTGAAGTCCTCCAATTTGTTTGATGACAATCTCAATGGTGTTGCACCACCTTGTCATTTTACTATCAATGGGGACCAATACACACAGGGGTATTATTTAGTGGATGGAATTTATAAGAACTACTCCGTGTTAGTCCAAGCATACGGTGCACCCAGTAGTATTCCAATTCTCGATTTGTGTAACAAATATCAAATGGCTAAGAGGAAAGATGTGGAACGGGCGTTTGGGACACTGCAAAGTAAATTTAGGATCCTTTACCACAGATGTAACTACTGGGAAAAACAAGATATGAAATCGATCATGAGAACCTGTATGATATTGCATAATATGGTTGTAGAGGATGAACATCGTGACCCATTGTGGAAATATGTGCCAGATCCACCTCATGCAGCTATAGTTGGAACATTGAGGCAGACGAGCGAGGCATTACAAAACCCAGTTCTTCAGGAGAGACTCCATACGGATTTGGCAGCTCATATATGGGAACGACACGGTCAAGGTCTAAGGGATGGTGACATGCCTGGAGATGCGATAGACAACGAGTTGGATTCGGGAGAAGACACGGACGAGGTTGATGTTGATCAGGACCATTACGACCAAGAACAAGTTTTTTCGGCATCCGATTCAGAATGATTTTATTATGTGTTATTTTATATTATTTATGTAAGCGGTGAGACATGGTTACTAAAAATAGTTTTATTTAATTGAACAAACGAAAAAGACAACATCTGCATAAAGTAGTAAAAAAACATTACATTTTTTAAATAACACACAACGTTAAAATAACTTAATAGCAAATAGAAACACACCACATTATAATTACCTATAAAGTAGGGGATTTTATATTCTTTAAATAACTTGGTATATTATAAGATATGTTCTGGATTGATAATCAAATGCGGTCCAAATATATCGTTAACGCTTGAATGACGAAATGTTCCCCTTCCTCGCTCGGTATAAATAATGTTGGCACGAATCACATCATTATTTGATTCGCGCAGACAAATCCTAAAAAACCTACAATTACTCTTTAGCAAAGCTAGGCGACACCGAAGAGCATTCGAGGATCTTTCGTTTACACCCGCTCTTGATTGAAAATCGACCGACATATCGTTCCAAAAGGTTTCTGTTGCCATATTCAAAAAAATTGGTCACTCGACTACGGTGCAAAAGCTTCTGACGAGTTGAATATCTTCTTGTTCACTAAAATTAACCATTATTTTTCCCAGGAGATAACAAAATATAAACCAACAAATATGATTAATTAAAATGTAAAACTAGGTTGTTCAAATTTTTGTTGGATTGTTTGATCGTTTCTCTGGAGTTTATGGAGAAGGTAAATAAACCTCTCATATATATATATATGGCTTAAATTTGAACGTTTGAAGAAAACGGTTAATAGTTAGCCGTTTTTTAAATAAACCGTAAGATGAAAATGACCGTTGAAGATCCAACATCATCCAAAAGACAACGGCCAATCACTAACCGTTTTACGGGTGACCGTTGTCCGTTCTATATGTCAGGCGTTAGATCTACAACGGTTACCATCATCTTGCGGCCGAAACTGTGAAACAGCTAATAATCTCTCGTTTTACTACAACGGTAGATTTTTGAAAACATGTTATATATATGTGATTTTTGGTAACTAAAATTCACACCAATCCATATCTACCAATCATATTACTACCATCACCTGAAATCTCTTCAAAATCATAATTATCTATAGAATTTTTCTTTTTGGTTTGATTAATTTATTCTACTTGTTGAAAAACATAATGGTTAATTTTACACGAGCAGAAGATATGGCAATTGCAAAAGCTTATGTTATGTTTGCATCCGATTTAGTAGTTGGGAGGTATCAAGATTCCGAAACTTTTTGGGATAAAATTGAACCGGAATACCACCGCACTTTTGGCACATGGACAAACCGGACTCGGAAATCTCTTCAAAACAGAATGAGCGCCCTCAAAACCGATAGCAGAAGATTTGCTGAAATTTTGGCAGCTTACCTGAGGAACCCTCTTAGTGGATGGACTGATGAACAAATGGTAAGTTTCGTCAAAAAAATTAATGTATTTTTTTTATTTCATTTCATTTGGTAATATTAATTCAGATTTTTATTTCATTCACACTATCCAAAAATATGGTTGCAGTACATAGAAGCAAGAGTAAAATTTGTTGAAGGAATAGGTGGAAAACCTTGTAAACATGACGTTGTTTTCGCAGTTTTGAGGCACCATGTGGAAGGTTGTGACCCAGAGAATTTAAGGAACCATCACGGTGAACCTAGTCAGTCTACCCCGATTCCTATGGTTGTTTCAGAAAGTGAAGATGGTGATGGCACAGATACAGTTACGGAAACCCAAACAAAAACACGTTTTTTTGCAAAAGATAAACCCAGGGGACCTAGCAGAGATAAGTCTAAGATGGAAACAACCATAGGAATCGGGGTAGTTGAAAGTTGCAGAACGTGGCTGGAACAACATGATTCAGTATTTTGAGAAGAGGGATGCAGTCAAACATGAAGAAAAGTTAGCTGAAAATGAGATGATGCGCCAGGTAGTTGAAAATGGGACAAGGGATACCCTGGCAAGAGAGAAGAAAGCTCAGAACGAAGAAATGGTCATTAGGCAGAAAGATATGGAAATATTATTAATGGATGTGGAAATGCTCCATGAATGGAAGAGATATGCAGTAACTAAGATGCAGCAGGAAATATGTACCTGGTTGGGATACGACCCTCGTAATTAGTTAATTAGTTGTCTTGGTTATTAGTTAATTAGTTTTCTAAATTATTAGTTAATTATTTTATTTTTTTATTTCAAGTTGCTTCAATTTAATTAGGGTGTTTTCTTTACTTTATTCTATGTACGCATTTGATGTTTGAATTTAAGACTCCTCCTGCTTATTTAAAAATTTGTTGACACTCAAATATTCATTCAAGATTATAGCAAGGTACAACATCTTTCAATTGCTCATACAATGCATCAAATTTAAAAGGTTTCTTGGTGTCTTCACGGTACTCGATCCGATCTTTCATTTTCTGAAAACGAAACAGAAAACATTAACATGATATCTGAACATAAAACATTAGACATTGGACTATATATATAATCAACATTTTAACTAGTTTTTATAATATTCTTACTCGAACTTCGTATGACAATAATGCATGCTTCAAGTTGACATCAAACAGAATTGTAACGAAGGTTTGGATTTCAGTATTAATTAGGTTGAATCTGTTTGTTACTGACTTTTTTGTTCTTCTATTATCGTGTCCGGTAATATCTTCAAAAATTTGAAAAACACGGTTCCAAAACTCGGTTGATTGATTTTCTTCTCCTGGGATCGTGGCTCGGTTTGTTTCTAAAATCCATGCTTCCACAACACCGACATCTTCTTCATTACTAAACCGCCTCACGAATATCTTCTTCAAAACTTACTCGAAGATATTATTTCCTATGGAATGAGGGTGTGCTCTTTGGGATCTATTTTAGGGGATCAATTTTAGGGTGTGCTCTTCAAAACTTCATTCCGTATAAATGTTACCATACGGAATAGTTACCCTATATTTAACACTACAGGAAACACATCAATAGGAAAACTCATCAAAATAAGACATTGATTTGATGAGTCTTAAGGACAAGAACATGTATTTTATTGGAACAGCAGTCGTCTAAACATATTACGACAAAAAAAATATCCAAATACATTATGACAATCCTCAAGTTGCACTTGACTAGAATACTCGATGGTGACAAATGAATGACAAATAAAATTAATGAATGACAAATAAAATTAGGAACATATGTGGATTTAGATAAATGATGTGAGGTGATATGTCGAAAGATGACAAATACATTGATACGTCAACTCAATTACAGAATCCCCAATAGTGTAATAAATTAATGAGTGATCTGACGAAACCGACAACTGGTGATAAGAAAACTCAATTACAGAATCCCCAATAATGTAATAAATTTATGAGTGATATGACGAAATCGACAACTGGTGATAAGAAAACTCGACCGACATAATGCATCAGTAACCAAAGTGACCATACTAGACCACAAATATCAGTAAATTGATTTGAAAATTGAAAGACCAATAAGACAGGAAATGTAGTATAAATAATGTTGATCTATACCAAAATAACACAACCAAATTATCAACTTCTTCTTTATACTGAATATATCTTTTGTTTCATTTTCAGCATATTCTTTTATTATATTAGTAGTCATGGTCGCCAGATTCACCCCTCTTGAAGATGCAGCTATCACCCAGTCTTGGATTAATGTCTTTATCGCCGAAGGAGAAACAAGAAATATTGTTTCAAGGGTCAATTTATGGGAGCTGGTGGTTCTACATTTGACGGTTAGGAACGGAAACCCATACCAGAGAACATCTAGAGTTTTACAAAACAGGGTACCAAATATTAAGAGAAATGTTAAGGTGTACCTAAGTTTTTTGGTTCCACTTTTGAGAAACTTACCTTCTGGATGGACCATGAACGAATGTGTAAGTGTTTTAATTTTGGACTAACACCTAAAAAATTTAAATATTATTTTAATAACACAATTATAATATTTGGTTGTTTAATATAGGAAATGGAGTCACAACATAGATACGAAGCCGTAACCAGTAAAGTATTCCAATTATACAAATGTTATTTACTCCTGAAGCAGAAGTTGCCTGAAGAGTATGATCCCGAGATATTATGTCGTGAAGATGGTGAACATGGTGATGAAGATTAGTTCGGCTGCGCCAACAGTATAGGTTTTGTGGGTAAATCTCTGGAAAACCCTCCCGAGACTACACTCGGCCATTAGGGACACAGAACGGTGTAAAGGTTGCTGCACCGACTAAGTGCAGTCGCGATGCCTGCGACAGTGAGTTAGGTTTAATTTCTAGTAATTTAGATTTAATGTACTACTTAGTTTAAGTATCCGAATAAAATGAACTTGTTCACATCTTTGTCACTTATATTTACATATTTCCATCTAAATACGACTTATCGACTCAATGTGTACACTACAACCCATTTAAAAAATTGTCAATTTAAGTGAAGGTGAGCACAATGCACCTAAGACAACTAGATCCAACGGTAATAAAAAAAATTGTGCGACAAGAAACCTCAGGAGTGTCTACCCGTCTAGCGTAAATAGAGTGTAACCATATTTGGTAAAACAACACTAAAACTGAAAATGAGTGTACATGGAGTATAAACGAAAAAAGGTCAAGGAACGGGTATCTGTTAACCGTTCTAAGAAACCCAGAAATGGATAACGAGTAGCCGCTCCTATGGAACGGACAATGGTTATCTGTTATTTTGAGGTATAACGGTTAATGATTTACCGTTTTCAACTTTTTTAGAACGGCTAATGGTTAGCAGTATCCGGAGTCTTCCCACTGGGATTCCCGCACACTAGGGAAGCCTTGCGGGAAGAGGCACTTTAGACCACGGTTTTTCCTCTTGGGAAGACCTTGGGCATCTCCACAAGACCCAGTCTTCTCGAGGATTCAGCCTCACTAAATACTTGTTCTTTTTTTTTGTCAATGATTGAGTTCTTGGCAATATTGGAGTACCATTATAGATGTGCAAATTAAACGCTTCTGCAGGTTTTGACGCAACAGTTGGTATCAGAGCCAGGTAACACTTTTTGATATGGGCATTCATAGTGCAGTTGAAGTGAAGGGATTTTTTGCGAAGATTGCTTGAGGTAATTATGATCTCAAGGGTTTTGTTTTTATCCATATTTGTTTGTTTGAGAACAATGGTTGATACGGAAAAACCAGATGATATGATAGACTTGGAGTCTTTAAATAAAGATAAAGAAACAGAAGAAGAAATATTGTACTCACATATATCACAACTCAAGGTAAACAAGTTTACAAGAACCAATAACTTTGGTTTATGGAGAACAAATAGAATGGATGCTCTTGTTCATCTTGACTTAGAGGAAGCTCTAGAAGATCGGCCAACAGAGATGTTTGACAAGCAGTGGAACAAGATAAATAAATTATGTCTTGGTTCGATTCGAGGGTGTTTAGATACATTAGTAAGAGTTAATTATCATCACGAGACTTTAGCTAAGGACCTCTGAGAAAATTTAAAGAAGGAGTACCTGGTGAAGAACGTGGCAAATTGGATACATCTTAAGAGAAATTTGTATTGTTATAACATGAAGAAATGTGCAACTCTGACAGAGCACCTAGATTCATATAATAAACTTCTTATTAAGTTGATAAACTATGATGAAATAATCGAGGACGAGGAACATGCTTTGTATCTGATAAACTCTCTTCTTAAAAGTATGAACCAGTGATTAAGACTTTAATGCACGGCATGGATAAGTTGACATATGCGGAGGTCACTATAGCATTACATAGTGCGGAGTTCAGTAAGATGGAATGTGAAGACCTTGAAAGTGAAGTTGACAGTGATGTGCTTCTTGCAAGAAGTTCTTCAACAAACAAGAGAAAGAACGAGTGATTGTGGTAAAGGTAGAGGGCGTTATAAGTGTAGAATGCGCCTGCAGAAGGATGAGTGTGCTTGGTGCCATGATTTAGGTCATTGGGCTAAGGATTGTACCAAACTTAAGGAGAGAAAAAAGAGATAACAAGAAGATCGAGGTGAACATTGCAAAGGAAAGTGAATAATCAGATAATGCTTATAGTTTCTCACTGACTATGACACCATATGCTTGTATTATTAAAGATAATACATGGGTATTAGATAGTGGATCCACGTATCATATATGTATGTATCGGGACTGGTCCTTAAGCTTTAAAGATCTTAGTGGAGAACTACGCATGTGAAATAATCATACCCGCAGGATTGGAATTGGTACTGTTCTTATCAAGATGCATAAAGGTATGGTTAGATAGCTGGAAGAGGTAAGATATGTACCTGCCATAAAGAAGAATCTGATTTCGCTAGGAACTTTAGAAGCCAAAGGCTACAAGTTAGTTGTTAAAAATGGTGTTTTAAAGGTAATCTCTGGATCTATGGTAATCATGAAAGGCACACATCATCATAACTTGTACTACTTGAATGTAAGTACAACCACAGGGGATGTGTCAATTCCTAAACACACCGAGAGTGCATATACCGAAATGACAAAGTTATGGCACGTGAGACTTGCATATCTGGTGAGAAGTCGTTGCATAGTTTGATGCAGCGAGACTTGTTGAAAGGTGTTATAGCCAGCAAATTATTATTTTGTGAACATTGTGTAAATGGAGAGAAAATAAGAATAGTTTTTGGCACAACAACCCACAATACCAGTGGAGTTTTTGACTATGTCCACTCAGATGTTTGGGGGACATTGGTTTACGCCGTTCATTGATGACTATTCTAGCTAGGCGTGTATTGGTGACATACTCAAATTGGCAGAAAAATCATAGTTTTACATCCGGAAATGATAGAGAGTACAAGAGTGATTCTTTTTTGCAAGTATGTCAGGATGAGGGGATAGAGTTGTCAATAGGCTAAGGTTCGGGACAACCTGGAGCCTAGCTTGCCAACCCGTGGTCGGGTTAGGGTCAGCCCTAACATTGTTCAAGTACAAGCCCAAAAACCCCACCATATCCCTAGACGGGTTGGCTCTGACAGGTTGACAGGTTGACCCATATAAATATTATTTTATTAAAATGACTAAAAAAATTAGCTATTACCGAGAGTCGAACCTATCTAAGCTAGAACACTGGATAACTACTTAACCACTGCTGTATGTGATGGTTTTTAATAACGAGGGAGGATCGAGGGACAAGCTTAGGGGGACAATTTCCCAAAATTTGTTTTAACCGCACATCTGAGTTTATGTGACAATTAAGATAATATGATCCTACAAGCATATAAGGCTCAGATAAATACGTGGACTACCGGGCGATCATATTACTTAATTCCCAGAAGAAGAAAATTTTTTATACATTCCCATCTTTTTAGTTCTTGAGGTAAATTTTTACAGATTCTTAGAGACCCTAAAACTCTCCCTTAGTATCCCACATATATATATTTACGATAAACTTTTGTATTTTTTCAATACAAGTCTCCTTTCTAACTAGGACTACACTTTTGTATTAATTTTTGTTATTATATGAGGTTTTGGTTTCGTACACCCTCGAAGAAATCGTTCAAGTTTTCGTTTGAGCTGATAACTTTCACTGTGCTTTTCTCAGCAACAATTGAAAAATGAATAGATGAATCAAGCTTAGAAACTTGGTTTTCTCAATGGACTTTGATGAAATTGAATATACAGAAAAAACAGTTGAAAATTCAATTGAACTTGTGAAATCTCTAAAATTGATTTTTAAACTCGACGTATGCTGAGAAATCAAAATTTGTTCCTGTAAATGCTTGTGTTGTCAAATCTGAAATCCCGCAATTAATGGATTTCTTCCTATTCGTCGATTACGGTGAAATAACTTTCTAAACAAATTTGGATAGGCTCTTTTTATTTTATTTTTCTTCTTTTTGTAATCGAATCTAGCATTAGATAGAATTGGGGCATGTACACGGTGTGCTGGAGGAAGACGAGAAAGAAGGAATGAGAGTGTTTATTGATTAATGCAATCCATTTATGCTTGTTGGATTATATCATCTCAATCGTCTTAAACTAAGATGTGCGGTTAAACAAGTTGTGGGAAATTGTCCACCTAAGTTTAAACCATAGCCTGACATAAACTAATGAAAATTAATCAAACATCTTATATACTAGAATAAAGAAAAGAGGTATTTTTGGTGAAGCCTTGATCTAACCCTGATATTACTTATATGACCTTTAATATCAATTATCACGTCACATATATTTAAAGGTAAAAAGGTACATTAAATCAATATTTACATAATCAACCTTACATATTTACATATTAACAGAAATGCCATTATTTTAAAAATATATCAAATTTTTTTAAAAACTTGATATTTTTCAAAATACACACCGGATTTTTGTAAAATTAACATATTTGAAAAACTCTTTGAATTACATACGTAATGAGTAAAACAAGAACATTAATTTTATTTTACGAAAAAAATATCATTATAATCAAGTTTGGAGTTGTTAAAAGAGTAACATTCAAGCATGTGCATCACACATGTGGTACTACTAGTCGAAATAAAGAAGAGGTTATGATTTACAAATAGAAAGTTTAAACACTGAGATAATTCTACACTCTTCCTTACACGTGTCTTTGGATCAAGCTCGTGGGTCGCAAAGATAATTCCACATTGTTCCTTCTAAGGATCAAAGAACTCACGCAGTTCAAGTCCTGCTTTGGAATGATAGTTTTCAACATTCTGAGAATCACGAGTGTGTTGGGAACATTGCATAGGTGTTAAGCTTTTCCCCAACATCTGATACATACAACACAAAAGTTAAAATTAGAACCACAAAACACTAATCTTGATAAAAATGACAATACAAGAGTTACCTTTATCTGCAAATCCGCAACAATGGGACTAACCCAACCGGTGTTCCCACACCATGCTGCTAGCATATTCTTTGGATCTCCAAGTTTTAGAGTTTTGTCGAAGCATTCCTTGTGTTTCAGATCTTTTATAACTCCCCTCGACGAACACTCGGTCTTTGTTGTCAATCCATCACATGCTACAAACGTCCCAGTGGAATGTTTCACACCTAAAATAGTTGTACCGTGAAGCATGAAGGTGGTATCCTGTAATCATGGATGTATATGTTTATGAGCCCATCAAAAAAAATTATAAACTAAAATCTAGCAATGTAAATGAATTTGGGGATCAACTATAGCTAATTATTACTATAATTAAAGGTCCAGATCTCCATAATCTTCCTCGAATCCCTATATATACATAACACATGATCTTAAAAAAGTGTAAACCATACATTAAAAACATACATATATCATATACAAAAGATTTTTCTATAATAAATAAATAAATAAAATAATAATCTTCCTCAAATCCCTATATATATACATAGCTCATGATCTTAAAAAAGTGTAGACGATAAATTAAAACATACATATCAGATAAAAAAGATTTTTCTATCAAAAAAAGAAAAAAATGTAGAAGAAAAAACAAAATACACACAATTTTTCTATCAAAGAACTAGAGGTTTTTAATATAAAAATCTCCCAAAATAGTGAAGAAGAAGTTTCTATGTAAATGCAGTTTCTAACCAACTCAAAAATCGTGGTACCAACTTTACTTTTAAAAAAATTCAAAACAATTATGCTAAATATAGCTTTTATTTTCTAAAAACAATTTAAAAAAAAAATAAAAAATAAAAAAACATCAACAAGTTATGGATCCAGCTTCAAACTATCATTAGTCCATTACTCTAGTATGTTAGTCAAATTTTTATTACTGAACTCCAGCCAGCTAACATATAAAAAAAATTAAAAAAAAAAAAAAACTTAACAGATACTAAACAGAAAAAGAAAATAAAAAAAAATCTTCACTAACGTACTTTACTTTAAGATCATGAAAGTCATGTACAAATATAATGAGATGCAATAAAGAATAGGTAAAAGATTTACAAATAAGGAGGTGCTGCTCATCTTGTTCTTCTTCTCCACTAACACTAATGCCAGAAACAAAAAGAAGAGAAATTTAAGAGAGAAAAAATACGAGAGAAAATGGAAGAGGACTATTTGCTTAAAACGTTTCTGAGAGAAAAATAAATAAATCAAAAGCAATTTTAAGTTGTTAGTTGTTATGATAATTAAACCCTTATATTTTGTGTACAGGTGTCAATCTTATTCAAACTTTTTCAGACGACCATCGAACATAAAATGATTTTGCAACCGAGCTTTTCCTTTTAAGGATACATTTCTGATTCTTTTAGTTTTATGATTTTTTTTAATTGCAACGGCGTCCATAAAGTATTAGGCGTCTGGCTTTGCATCATGTCAGGAGGAAGGACATCAGAGTCTATTAGTGATCCCAATACTTTTGTTGCTATTCACTTAAATTACCACCATCTTAAATGATCTTAACGAGAACCTGAAGTTAGACCCATGGTCTGTTTATATGTTGGAACCGAATTATGCGGGTGCTGACGAGTTTAGAACTTAGATCATTGGTATCATCATCCAGTAAATTTACCTCTGTACTACAGTGACCTCGGCAATGCACTTATTTATTACGTAAACGATTTATTGAATCTCTTCCAATAGTTAGTATTGTCTAATTAGCATGATGGACATGTATGTGATGTGCATGTAGAAAATCCATACATATCCATCAACCAACATTTTTCATTTTTTGTCTCACTGCAATTGCAAAGAGAATTTTGTATCACAAATAAAATTTTAGGTCGCTAGACCATTTTTGGAACATGGAGCTTATTTCAATCACATACTGGAATCCACTGAGTAATTTTAGAATTCGAGAGCAACTAAAATTAGGTCATGATCACCAAAAAGTTTCAGAAAGTACAAATTTCGAACACACTTGACGTGTTTATCAATCTGAGGAGTATGTGCATCAATTATGATGCCAAAAAATGTTATTGCTTTTCTTATGTATTTAAGTTAGTTGGTTCAGTAGTTCAATTCTGTATGATTGTAGTTATTTATCAGAAAAAGTCCAGTTATCTAAAGTTAACTACGTTATGAGAAATTTTAATTTTATGGTAAGTAATGCTGCAAAGGGTCAAACACAGTCTAACCTCCATAAATAAATGTTTTGGGGACCGAAAAAATAATATCCGATTAGCGGGGTTATTTATTTACCGATAAATAAGTATCATTAAATGAATATTTATTTATTTAGAGAGTAGTTTTAGTTTTTAACAAATATAATTTTAATATTTTCGAACCAGAAGTTGGTTAACTAGAAGAAGATATTCAAGAATTAACTTTGATGTCATTTCTACTTACGTTACAGAAATGTGATGGATGTCGTACGATAACGTCTCATAAGATAGAATGTTAGATATGCTGAGTAAATAAGATAGGTCAGTCTTCACATACCTCTTTGTTGTTGAAGTTCTCGTATATGTCTTTGTTTGTTCTTCAGTCTTCAATCTTTGAGGGTTATTTAGTAATGTCTGATACTCAACTACCATGCTATAATCATAGTCCGAGACTTGACTTTAATAGATTAGAAATCAAAATATAGTTTTATTCAACTAACATTCGCAACAAGCTTGAGATAGTAAAACTTGCGAGTTCGACCGAGCGATGCTCTAACACTTTACTACCTTAATTATAAATATTATTATAGTATAATTAAGTGATTGTACTTGTACGCTAATCCACTTGGTATAATCTCATTGTCAGTTCGGTCACGAACGTAGACTTTATACCAAGTTACATTTCGTTGAAGTGATTCATTGGCCATTATTGTTTTGGTAGAATCACATTAGGTGTGTTTGTATAGGTTGATCCAAAATTATTGTGGTGTACTCGGTACCCTCGTCATTTCAAGGTACAAACATTCTATGGATAACATATCCATTGCAGCAACGTAGTGATCAAAATCAACAATTTAATAAACCCAATGTTGTTAAGAACGAGATATCCAGAAACCAAATTCTTTCTCATTTTGGATGTATGAACCACATCTTTAACAAAATAGTTCCACCCAAAGTAAACCTTGGGACCATACTGGTACCGAGAATCTTAGAGATGTGAGTATTTATCATCAACACCACTTTCTTTGTTTCGGTGCCACTTTTGAATAGTAACCTATCAAACCAAACATGTTGTAAAACACTAATATTTATCCACATGTCACCATATAATCAAACATGTTAGAGCATTTCTCGATTGAACACAACAAGCATTGGCATGTCAAGTTTGGTTTTCATATTTTAGTTCCAAAATTTAAGGCTGCCTGATTAGATTAGTTGAGTCAACTTTGTTAGGTTAGACTAGAAAGTCTAGAAGTGTTGAGACAAATTCGTGTTACTATGAAGAACGTGAAGACGTATCGACATCAACGAACATATCATCCTTCTGTTCGAGGTTAGTAATACAAGACTTGATTTGTTTCCATTTATATCTACATTGCTTTCAAATCGTTTATATTCAAAACATAACACGAAGTTATATATACATGCATCTCTAGTAGTGATAACTTGATCATTAAATTATAATCAAAGTATCAAAGAAAAATGTACAAGTTGTTTTACAACTTTGGTATATTAGAATACGAATTATAACGTTTATCTTTTGAACTTCGTATATGCGACATAACCCTATCTTTTTAATCTTTTATTGGATTGTGTGTTGAACTTTGAGTTGAACTATGTTTAAATATATGAGTTTAAGGAAGCAGACTTGCGAAAATTATTTCGTAGTTGAAAGGGATCAAAGAGATTTATTAGATAGTCTGATTCCTATTGGGGATCTGTAGCATGACTGATCCTTACCTTGGGGAATCTTGCAGGACCGATCCCCAAAAGAAATTGTGTTTCCGGTTTCTATATACACTTTAAGGTTTACATAGATTTAGGAATATGACTTGCTATCAGGAAAGTTCACAATGTTTTCATTCTGAGTATTTGAACATGCGCTAAAATCTTATTTATTTATTGTTCAAATATATACCTTGATACTCAAGATGAGATCCCAAAACGAAATATTTGAGAATCTTTTATTTAATTTTTTAATTTATATGTTTTTTCTTTCCCAATAAGTAAAGCATATCTCTTGGTAATATATTAGTAAAATATACTTGTATACTAGCTAATATCGAGTTGTCATCCATGAAAGATTTTGGTATATTAGCCGGAATTAGGCAAAACCGAAATTGGTATTTATTGCATATCTTTTGATATTTTCGGTTAAGGAAATTCCTTGTTGTCCAACCTTGAACTATAAATAGTAAATTTTGTTCTTCAATTCTTCCAAACTTATCCCGATACTCACATTTCATTTTATAGTCAGTGTGATAGCTGACAAATAGTGTTATTCGTAATACTTACTTGGAGTGGAGAGTAACATAATTAGGTGATCTCTTACGTCCACTTCTTTAAATATTTTTGTGGGATCAAGAAGCGACTAGAAGTACCGTTGGTGGGAAACTAGAATCCTATTATTATTATTTTAGTATCGATTATTGATTTGGTTAAGCAACGGTAGTTGAACCTTAATAATCATTAGTTTTTTTTATTCCGTGATCCTTCTCTTCTGATATAAGAACACTCGAACTAGATTAAGGATCGACAAAGTTCAGATATGTTTTTAGATCCTAAGATAGGCTTGTGATCATCCATATTAAAAGACTATATTTTGTGCGTGATTGATCATAGGGAATCAATTTATTTGTGCAGGTACATTGAAGAAAGATTTGCACTTGTCAGACAGTCTAAAGATGAACCTGTTTAGTGCGGCTAGATTTCCAATAGCGTTTGAATATCTTTCTTGCAGTCCGGAGGTGGCATATCAAGTATGGCCCTGACCTTTGTAGGATCGACCTCAATGTTATTTCTTGTGACCATGAAGCTGAGAAACTTTAAATCTTACTATTAGCGCGAGTAAGAGCATTTGGCTTTAGATTGATTTTTTTAAGCACTTTAGATTGATTGTTAAAACAAGCATCCTTAGGTAGTTATATGTCATTGTTATTTTCCTAATATTTAAAATTGTCATTATCATTTTACCAAATCTATTAGGAAAACCCTTAATGGAAAAATTCCTGACCTGAAGCTAATCCAAAATTATTTAACAAATCCAACAAATTTCTAGTGCCTACAAGGTAGCTTTCGCAAAGATGAGACAATCATCAACAAATAGAAGATGACTAATGGAAGGGCACCTTTTAGAACATTTCACACCCAAGATTTTCTTTTCTTTTTTGGCTCTATCTATAAGTCTAGACAATCCTTCCATGCATAGAAGAAAAATATAAGGAGATGAAGGATCTCGTTGCATTAAACCCCTAGTTGGATTATAAAACTCATCAAGGCTCCCTTTATAAAGAATTGCAATTTGTGGAGTACTAATATATTGAAAAATCAAATCACACTCTCCGTTAACACATATAAGATCACTCACGTAGTTGCAGTTCATAGTGTCTATATGTATGGCTAGATGGTTTCTATTGTTGGGAACCCAATAATCCTCCCGAATATGAATTATATTCCCTTCCCAACTTCCCAAGTTGAGTTAGCTTCTATTATTGAGAGGCCTTTCGGAATACGCTTCCAAATCCAAGAGCTAGGTTTTGAATTAGTTCCAAGAGGGTGTTAACTTTTGTAAAGTATTTGTGGTGGGTTTGGATACATGAGTTTAAAGTTGGGATTTACGGGTCTAGAGGATTCGATAAAATTACGTTTCCCTCGGTACGTTTGGTTGCCCAAATCCATGGAATCACGTTTCCTACGGGAGTCATTTTTCCAGCAAATCTTCCAAGAGGAAAAAAGAACCCCGATTCAAGCAATATGAGAGTCCGAAAGTAATTCTTATCATACCCATTCCTCTGATTCGTTATTTGTTGAAAGAATTGAGTAACAGTCATCAAATTAGGTATAAAAATTGAAGTTACATGAGGTAGTTCGGTTAAAAGATTTTCAGGAAATCTTAAATTTCTTAACCGAACTTTTACTGAATCTAAGAACACTTCGTTTTTTCAAGGAAATTTTTCTTGACCAAATTGTAGTGTTCGGTTAGATCGCAAATTTTTTTTTGCTAACCGAACTTGTTTTCATAAACAAACAGTGAGTTCGGTTAGCCCCGAAAAACATCTATTAAACCGAACTCACTAGATATTGGCAAATGTTTGGCAAACTAAGCTGTTCTTATTATGAGGTGATTGATATTACTAGGCTGTTCTTCGGGAATATAAGTCCGGTGTATCAATTGGTTCCTGTTCACCTTGATTTATCAAAAGACGGAACAAAAACTCTTAGGTATTTCTGTGGGAGACAGATTTATCTATTCAATAGACTTTTCTGTATGAGACAGATTGGTTTATCAAGTCTTCGACTTTGGGTCGTAGCAACTCTTAGTTGTGGGTGAGATCAGCTAAGGGAATCAAGTGCGCAGAGTCCTGCTGGGATTCAGAGGCGTAAGGAACGCGACTGTACCTTGATCAGTGTGAGATTGGTTAGGGCTGAACTACATTCCTGTCCGAAGTTAACTTGGAGTAGGATAGTGTCTGTAGCGGCTTAATACAGTGTGGTGTTCAAATCTGGAATAGGTCCTGGGGGTTTTCTGCATTTGCGGTTTTCTCGTTAACAAAATTTATGGTGTCTGTGTTATTTCTTTTCAGCACTATATTTTTTTATATAATTGAAATATCACAGGTTGTGCGTAGTTCAATCAATTAGATAATCCAACCTTTGGTTGTTGATATAAATTGATTGACACTTGAACATTGGCCTTTGGTGCCGTTCAAGTTATTTCACATAATAATCAGGCTCACGGTTTCTATCTGTTTGATTTGCTGATTACTTTGTGAAACAGAGATACAACTCTTGGATATATTTCCATTGATTGAGTCTGATTGTCTAGTTGATTCTCTTGGAATTATATTGGAGTTTGTCCATACAGATTGCATAAACGAAATATTGGGTGTGGTTGTTAGACCCCTGCTTTTTCAGCAGCAAAAGGGGGCGTGGCCACGCCGCTTGGCCGGCCGGTTTGCCCTAGCTGGCGCCGCCTGTTGGCCGACCGGACACGCCCCCATATTACTGCTTGCCATCCCCTCTTTCCCACCGACCAATCAAATCGCTCTAAATGCGCAGCCTACACTTTTAATTAAAGGTGGAAGTTGGCTGGTTGACACACTTAATTCCTTAAGAAATCGAATCTAGACTGTCCATGTCAATCTTAAAACGATCACGACCTCATGATTTGGTCGGACGATTTAACGAGCTTGACCGTGTCCCAGCGCGACCAAACAAGCTCCATGTTATTCACTAGTGGGCCCACTTTTATTGCAACCAATTGAAATTTTCCTAGCCTACCAGCAACAACCATAACCGCTAGCCAAAATAGGCCAGCCGCGTGGATGAAAAAGGTTTCAATCGAATTAAGACCGCACATGGAAGTCTTAAACAAATCATGGCCGTCCAACTTCGCCAGCCGAATTGACCGGCCTAGATTTGATTTTAAGTGACCGGCGAGTCACGGATATGCTCACAGGCGGCTAAGCTATAGCCCCGACCAATCGCGTTGCTTCAAACCTGCCAGCAATTCCGCAAACCGATCGTCCAAAGATTGCCGGCCACACCGATTTAAAAACCTCGAGTTCGACCAAAGGCAGTACATAACTGCCGCAAAGTGATCCAGGCCATCCAACTTCACCTGCCGAATCGACCGGCCTAGATCTGATTTCGAGGAACCAATGAGATGTCATCGTGATCGTCGGCTGCCCCTCTTCCATAAGGACCGATCGGCCTATCCACATCCTACCCATACGGCTCCTGGCAGCTACCCAAAGTTAGTTGGCCACGCTACTCATAAGAGTCTTAAATAAATTAATGACAACCAATAAATGCCGCAAATCATCTCAGCCATCCAACTTGGCTAGCCAATTTAACCGGTTTAGATTTAATTTAGGGTAATCAATAGGATGTCAAAATGGCTACCATCCATCATTCTCCTATAGGGATAGACCACCCCATCTTTAATGTACATGGATAACTCCTGGCAGCTTCCTGAAGATGGCCGGTCAAGCTCATTTTAAGACATTAAGTTCCGCAACTAATCAAAACAAGCTTTATACAGCGATGCTTCATGAGCATCAATTATTTTAAGATGCTTTCTTAAAAGCGATACATTACACGCATCGAATACAGGCGATATTTCATGAATATCGATTTCATAAATAACTTAATTATTCAACTTAAGAGCATTGCATGCTATTTTTTACGGCAAGTCTCATGACTTGACTTGTCACATATGACTGCCCGCCGCCTGGCTTGCGCGTGATTGGTCAAAATAATTAGGTCTTACAAGCAAGACCCACTCATCAACTTGCTACATATTCTTCTACAAAATACTCGAGACATCAAACATGTCACAAACTGGGGGATGTTCATTAGGGTATTGGTCTATCGGTTTACACCGTGCGGCGTGCAACACACCCATTATGAGAAAGTGTCAGGAAAGGCGGACAGTTAGTGATGGTAAAGAAGTAGTGGGAATAAAACCAACCAGTCTTCCCCCTCATAATAGAGACGTGGTTTTCACCATTCTACACGATCCTCACTTCTCTATCACTCAACTACTTACACTTCCTATGAGATCAGGGTGCGTTCAACTATGACTTGTATAAATAGGTTTTCAACCTATTTCAACCAACAACAGTGTTATCAAGACAAGTATCCAGAAAACACCAAAAACTTACGACTTACATTCTGCAAGATGGTTCTTCATTCTGATACAAGTCATAAAACAACCACACCTTCATAGTTCATCATTCTGATCTCAACACCTTCTCTGCTTCCCTTCCTAAGATCAACCCTTCTCCTTCATTTTGTGACCGAAGCAAGACTGGAACGACCATTTCTTGGTTTAGGCCAGAATTGTACAGATTGATCTCTCGAATCTAAAGTACTCTTGTGCAGTACATTTGTTTAGGGTTTGGATTCGTTTCTCGGCAGCACACCCAATTTACCATTTTCAGCAGAATCAGTTTTTACCCTACTACAAGAACCAAGTCGGTGAACCTAATTACAAAGAGATAACTTGGACGGTACCAAAGACCAGTGTCCAAGAATCAATCAAGTCTTATCCAATAAACAAGGTCGGATGTATCTACTATGATTGATTAACGCACAACCTGTGATATTTCAATTATAAAGATAAACAATATAATGCGGAAAAAGAAATAACACAGACACCAGAAGTTTTGTTAACGAGGAAACTGCAAATGCAGAAAAACCCCGGGACCTAGTCCAGATTGAACACCTGATGAGGTGTCAAACTCACAAAAGATATATTTTTTACTTTTCTTACACTAACTAGTAGAATAATTATAAGTAGTTTCGTTCCTAAGGGAGAGTTGAGTCTAAGTTGTCGATTAAATTTCTGAAAATATGAATAATGCAAAAATTATGAAACAAATAATGCAAACAATGAGGATGACAATGATTAGGGGGTCTTTCTCCACTAAATAACATGAATCTTCTTTAAAATACGTTTATTAACAATCCTAAACAAGTTATAAGTTCAACAAATCCATTAAACTCCAAAGTCACTTCGTAGAATAAGTTTTCTACTCGTTTCTAGTCAATCAAGCCACTTTGAATAAGCACTCTTGTGTAACTTAACCAACCGGTATTCTCTATGGGTCGGATTGATCGTAACCACATGTTCATAAGTTCGACAAGTTAACTTAGGGTTGTCATCTACACACCAAAATCCGCAAAATCCCATTGCAACGTTGATGTTTCGCTACTTGTGATTATATTACCATAAGAATTATGGATTACGGTTCTAAAATCTAACTTTAGTATTGCAAATAAGATATCTAATTGTCCTTTTAAATACCCTGCAAATAATCTATGGTCTTCAGAACGGTATAAGAAAAACAATAAAACGATATTATAAAGAAAGAATAACTCGGATAAATTATCAAAACTCAAGTCACATAGATTCAAAATATCCCTAATCAAACAAGTATTTAGCTACTGGTTGTAAAGGACAGGCAGGTGGCCCCTAACATCTTCAAGTCTGTCTTTAGTAATTCCTAGGGAATATCAGCTGGCTGCTTATAGAAAAAAATGTATAGGTTCTCCAGTAATTTTTGATTTTGACACATTTGAGACATGTGTTCCTACGCTTCAAGTCTGGCAATATCCAAGGCATCCAAACAACGCCATAAGCCTATTTCTATTCTTTCGTGTAACATGACTCCAACATACCTACAAAATATAAAACAAGCGTAATATACACAAATTTACAAGAAAAATAGCAAAGAAATCATAAACAATAGATAGTAAATCAAGGTGTTTTAAGCACCTATCAACACCAAACTGTATTAAGCCGCTACTGACACTAGCCTACTACTAATTAACTTCGGACTGGAATGTAGTTGAGCCCTAATTGAGTCTCCCACATATTAAGGTACAGTCACCCTCCTTACGCCTCTTGAATCCCAGCAGGACTCCGCGCAATTGATTCCCTTAGACGGTCTCACACCAATTAAGAGTTGCTTTAACTCAATTGAAGACTTTAAACCAATCTACCTCACACAGATTAAGCCTATATATGATTTTTTTTACGAAAAAAAAGTTTGATCAAGGTGATGGAAATCGATAGCAATAGACAAAGTCTAGCTAACCTAAAAATCCGGACTTATGCAACCCGAAGTGCAACCTAGATTATTATTCACCTCACAAGTATAAAACTTGTGGAATTAACAAAGTTTGAGACAAAGAGAACTTTGATGCTTTCTATCTATCTTGATCAAGTGAGCATCTCAACAATCAATCAAGATCAGTATACTAGAGTTATCAAGAAAAGATAATTGGACCTGGCTTCACGAATCCCTATAAAGTCTTTGTAGTCGCTAAACCCTAAAAGGGTTAGGAAGAGGATGACTCTAGTTACAACTAGGACACACCAAAAAGTAATGTAGGGATTCAAAGATCCCAGTTGCTTGAAGTTCCCCTTTTATAGACATTCAAAGCATAGGTTGCTTTAGGTTTAGGCTAAGATAGCTTTGAAACCAAGCAATCCATATCCATCGTTGGATGAATCTTTAAACCTGATTTACATAAACAAGATATACACTTTGGTTAGGTGAAACCGTAACCGAACAGTGTATAAAGACTATGTTCAAGGTGGTTAGCCGAAACTATCTGATTTGAACTTATAAGCTTAATACTCATTTTCATAAACACTTAAGACCTTAACCTTGAGTCATAATCATGTGATCAAATAAGTCTAGTGTTTTTAGAGATTTGATCAAATGTTAATTATCTCGTAGAAATAATTTTATCGCACGTGAAAATAATCGACATGGTTAGTAGATGTACTGGGTACAATTACCGTAGCCGTCGGTTTATAAAATATTAAGCCAAACCAAGTTCCGGAGTTCACATAACTATTTAGGTATGCGTACCGGTATGTGTACCTTAAGACTATGACCAGTTATGGAGTCCACAAACCTATTTTGGTATGCGTACCAGTATGGATACACAAACCGAGTTCCGGAACACGTAACTTTTCTGGTACGTGTACCGGTATGGATACCAAACCAGTTCCGTGACCACAGTTCCTTTTCGGTTTGCATACGGGTATGCGTACCAATCCGGTTCACGAGTTGACATATTTTTACATGATGTGCATAAGAATATGCGTACCACAAATCTTTTTGTCGACATATAGCTACTCCGCTACGTGTACGAGTACATGTAATACGACTTCAGACTTATAACAGTTTTCCCAGTTTGTAAGACTGATAACATTGTTTTATATCCTAATTGATAGTAGTTCTATATTTATCTCTAAATTGATTCGAAACATTCCCGAATAACATCAATGACACATATCACTTTTCCAGGATAATTTCGAATGATGAAACTTGAATCATGATTTTGATTCCGAACAATAAATTGTTCTTAACCGAAATTCATCAAGTATGAACAAATGTTCATTAAGCTTAGTCATTATATTTCGAGAACTAATTACCAAGATAAACTTGACTCGAAATTCTTGTAAATGCATGATAGTCTAATTAGTTATGCGACAACGTCTCAATGATAAAAAATTGAATATAACTTGAGAAATAAGTGGTTCAGTCTTTACTTACCTTTTGTTGATGAAGTTCTCCAAAAGCTTCGGTTGATCTTCGCCTTCAAGTGGTATGACGCAATGATGACTGCTGTGATCTAATGTTTCTCAACTACTGTAAGGATTCGCAAGCTCGTCAACGATATTTGACCGGTCAAGAGATGATTTAGCCGCTAATGACATAATTAATTAAATATGAACAATAATTAATAGAAATTAATCCAATAATAATTTAGATACGAAACTAGTACCGTTGAATAGATCTCAAAAAGTTTTGCAAAATGGGACAAGAACGCATAATTCGGACAACGGACGAGAAAGATATCGCACTCGGAATATGGAGTCATAAATAGTCTAACTAGTGACCGTTGACTTTTTCGTTGACCTGACTCAGAGTTGACAGAACTTTTAATTGACTAGGACCTTTGATTAGAAAGAGGTTATCCGGTAGTAATTAGGATAGGGTAATGTTAGCAAGCGGTGTAAATGGAGTGTAAATAAATGAATTAAATTTTAACTCTTATATAATGATTATCCCTTATCAGTTTTAGAAATGAGTATAACAAAACCCTTGTTACAAAGTTGAGTTATCAGAGTTTATCTTCTTTATTGTTCAAAGTAGCCGGTGCAAATAAGAGGAGAAGGTGTACATAGAAATGAAAATACAACTGGCAAAATTGTTTTGTTTTGAGAAAAGAGGGATAAAATATAGAGGAGAAAGTATTAGAGAAATAATATGAGAGTTTTAATGAGAAAGAGAGTTAGAGTTTGCGTTTAATCAAAAGGGAAAGTGGTAAAATTAGTTAATGATGATATTAGACATATCATGGACTAGATGGAGTAGACATCAGAGATGTTAGGATAAAGAAAGAATATGGAAGAAGGAAAGATAGTAACATAGGAATTAATCATGATGATAATTATGGAGTATTTTTGAATAATGAAGTGATGATGATACAACAAATAAATAATCAAGGTAACCCTTTTATTCACTTCCTTGTGATGAAGATGATTTGGGCATGAGTTTTCATGAACATAGTTTTAAATCAATCCATGTTAGTTTTAGTGAAAAATAGTTTTAGTATTAGGTCGGGGCGCTACAACTACATTTTTATCCTAGTCCGAGACTTAACTAATTATAGACTAGAAATCAAGATATAGTTTTGACAACTAAATTTGACAATAAGCTTGAGATAGCAACACTTGTGAGTTCGACCGAGCAATGCTCTAACAATCTCTATAACATTAACTGTCATATGAATGACTTTCTACTTGAGCTGGATTTGTTGCCACCTTGTTTCTTTTTTGGATAAATAATAACATTTAGGTCACTTATTAATTGCCATGGTTTATTGACCTGTTGCGCTAAACTAGAAATATATGACCGTTGTTCAAATTTGTCTTCTGGTTCGACTACTTCATATACACAAGTAATTAGAACTTCAGCCTCTCATAAGTTTGTTTCAAAGTGACACACATTGAGATTTGATGATAGTAGATGCAATTTTATATTATCGTGCCACGATATAGCTAACCCTTTTGCAAGTCCAACCGAAGGTATAATAAACCAATCATGAAAATGCGAGTTTTTAAAGAGAAGTTCCATCCGAGACAAAGGGGCTTTTGTGTCTTCCAGAAAGATGATATCTGGTTTATAGTAACAGTTGAGGTAATGGAAATGGTCCTTGGTAATTGGGGGCCCAATACCTTGGACATTCCAAGAAAGTAGCTTCATGGATAGCGAGATAAAGAGAAGCATAAAAAATTACTCAAGGGTGGGGACTGCACAAATCTAGGTTAGAATAACAAAAAGAACTGATATCGAGAATTTCCATAAACTAGGTTTGGATTCTAAAAAAGATGGTCTTATAAGAATAAGTGATTTGGTTAAATTTCATTCAAGAAATGAGAGCAGAGAGATGCATATTCATGTTTAGATTTCTTATGCTTTCTTGGGTCTTCTTCCGCTTCTTTAGTAGTTTCACATCCATTACTGAGCCCAAATAAAAAGCGTATTGCTAATTCAATGGGCGGTGACAATTTGGTCTTACAAGATGGTACGAGATCTGTTTTGGACAATAAGGAGGTGTCGGGTACTAATAAATGGACTAATTTTTTGCATGACGAAGCTACCATGGAAGAGCTACAAGCAAAGAATAATGCTTTTCGTGCAAGAATTGATGCTATGAAATCTCAGCGGGAAGTTTCACTCCTAGCCAAGGCTATGTTAGAAGGTCGCACTGATTTAGAGGGGAATATCTTGGATGATAAATCTCCGGATATAAACAGTTTGGGTCGCAAAGTTCAACCGTGTAGGTTTCCTAGATCTTCTCAGGATAAGGAAAAACCAGCTCACTCTACAATTAAAATTATACCTGGTAATTATGCTTCGGATGAAGATGAGGAGGGTTCAGATATTATGCCTCATATTTTCTAAAGCAAAAGCAAAACCGTATACTAGGAGAAGATATAGAGGACGTAGATAACTTCATTTTCCTTTTCTTTTAGGAGATGTTTTTTTTGTAGTTTTTTTATGAGACTTTTTGAGAATTTTCATTTACCCCTTTGGTTTATGAGGTGGAGGGCCTTTGAGCCCCTTTGTAATTCTTGTAATTACGTTTTTTGCTTTAATAAACTTTTGGACTTAGCAAAAAAAAACCAAAAAAAAAACCAATATTAATATTTATCTCAGTTACGATCCATGACCATCAGATTCCTAAGCCATTTGCTGCACTACATGCTCATGTTCGACATAACGCTGATGTGATCGAGTCTGTTCTTTTGCACACTTCTCTAAAGAGTGTACATTTTGCATGTTAATTTGATTGGTAAATCAAATCAATAGTAAAGATCAAAATGTCACGCGCACAAAATCGGATTGGATAGTATGTCATCACAATTTCCCACATTATGCTGCATCACATAACATTGCTAGCGTAATATCGATTTCCTCCGTTTCAAAATAATAGGCTAATTTTATGGGTAATTTATACGTGAAACCATCTACATTTTTTTTTTTTTGAAACGGTACGGAGCTTTGGGGACTTGTTACCGATTTTTGACTTTTCAACTTATTCTACTTTTTTGTGGTATTAATAAGGCGCCTACTGTTGCTATGAAATTAAACTGGGTGAGGTTGGTGGAGCTCCAAAACTAGACTCTAATGGCCGTATCTCTCTCTTCTTACCCCACTTTTCTGTCTCCTGTTCTCCGAACCAAATTCGTTTCTAGAAAATCTCAAAAATTAAAGCTACGATACAGCTGTCGTCCTGTAGTATTGAATGCTAGTTATAATAGTACCAGTAGTTTTAGTTGGGATGATGTCTTTGGAGTAATTTCTAAACCAGATGATTCAACCTCACATTCATCAAAACTCGATGGGTTTTTCCAAAGAATCAAAACTTGTAACCGTGGATTTGTAAGTCTCTATCTTGATTTATCATTTGCTTACCAAAATTTGAAATTATTTGATTTTTTGGGTAAAAAATTCTGCAGGAAATGAAATCTGAATTCCTCCCGTTCATTATCGAGGAACAAATTGCTGGATATGTTCACAATCAGTATGTGAATTCTTAAACTTCTGTTACACTGTTTGATTGTCCCAAATTGATCATGAATTCGACTTCTTATAGATAGTACTATTGAACTTAATGTAGGTTCGCCAGCCATCTAAGGAAATTCCAGGATGTTTTTGCATTTCCTGAGGATAATTTGTTTGGTAATGGTGGTGGAGGTGGCTATGTTATATTGAACCCATCACTTAAATCACCAGAGGACAGGACAAAGGCAGTTGGGGATGTGATTAAGTGCTTGGGTGGAGGAGTAATACCAGGTATACGAAATGAGGTACTTCTTACTATCGATTTGGTTTCACGCAGTATCTCTGGTTTGTTGTGCGTATTTCTTCGATAGCTAATTCATTACTCGACCAGCACTCAGGTAGACCTGGACGTATTTGGTTGATTTCGATTAAGTTAATGATTTTGTCTTGAAATCGGATTGTTGTGTTACCGAACTTAGCAGTTTTACTGAGTTTAAAGATGTACTAGAATACTAGTTTAGACTTAAAATTGTCCATGTGTCCTTCAGTTTGCTAATGGCGGTTTTTTCAATTATTTTTAGCTTTACCCTGTGACAACATCATATGGGGTTCCAGCATATTTTTCTCTGGAACGTGCAGCTGCTCCATTCTTCGGAATTAAGGTTTGGAATATCCTCCTCTCAAGATATCTGATTTTTTAATCAACAATAATTAAATACTAAATAGCATGGTAATTAATCACTTTGGCGAAGTACTATTTCCAAACAGAAAAGTTGATGCAGGTCATAAGTTTTTAGTGTTGTATCTTCATATATCCTCATTGTTCACCCCCAAAGTCACATTTAGATATTGCAATCCTTGATCTGTAGTAAACTTTTTTCTCTTTAACTAACTTAGTAGGCTGTAGCGTTTTCTCACAGCTTTGTATATTATCTTCAAGCTTCTTTCACATTTTTGTGTTTTATGAGCCACCTGTGATGCGTGAGTATAAATATATTGTTCCTACAGCTGAGCGATAAACTCCTTTTTTTATGTACTTTGTTTATAGGCTTATGGCATCCACTTGATTGGCTATGTCGATAGGGATGGTGAGAAATCTTTGTGGATAGGAAAGAGAAGCGACATGAAGCCTACTTTCCCTGGAATGCTTGATCATTTAGCTGCTGGAGGATTGGTATGTAATCAAACTGAAACTTATAACTACTGCAAGTCCTTTATTTTGTTTTCTGTGTCGTTGATTTTTATGAGTCCCATGGTTTGCTAACCATCTATAATTGTCTCACGATAAACCGTTCGACCTTCAAACCTGTATTTGGGATTATGCTATTTGGACATTGGAGGATGATGCTCTTCTCTCTGGAAAACATTCCATCAAGGATATACTCAAACGGGGTGTCCTGGAAAAACTAAGTAGTGTACCGAAGCATATTTTTAAAAGCGGTTTATTGTTTTGATTTCGCAAGTATTTCCTGCCAAAGAAAGCAAATGAACTTGAGTTTTACTGAACAGATGATGTAATCATCAACTTAGAGCATTGGTCTGAGCATAATCCATGACCAAAAGTTCTTAAACTTGGTGTATCGTTAATTTGACCGTGAAAATTTTCTGTTCCACATATGGAGGTTGTTTGCAGAAACCAATATAATAAATTAACAGCTATGATCCAGACAATGGATTGCTAGATATGGGTCCTATGTCACTGAGCAATCATTGCATGTACTTGTCGGACTGTACTATCTGAGCTGCCAATATCGTTATAGGTGGCTTACATTTTGTGTCAGTGTATAGCAAGCTTAAGAGGGTCCAGAGAGCATTTTGAGTAAGGTTTAAACTTTCCAAACTCGGTGAATCCTACAATTGAATGTTAGTAAACTTATCCATGCTGTTTTCATTAAACTTATCCTTACTGAGTTTGAGTTTGTTATCCTTTTGCGCTACTTAAGCAACGATATCATTTAAGGTTTTGTCCCCAAAAAAGTTCATTTAGTATCTGTAGACTGAATATGTTTGTAATACTGTTATTGGCAGCCACATGACATCACATGTAAAGAGAATGTAATGAAGGAATGCCAAGAGGAAGCAGGAATACCACGATCCATCTCGAATGGGTATTTTTCTTTCCAACGCGTTATCACACCTATTCTTCAAAACTCAATCTATGTGTTTAGCTTGTTGAATGGCGTTATTAAAACTGGAAAATCAACATATAAGATGTAGATATGCTTGAATACAGTGCTGTCTCAGTTGGAGCTGTTTCATATGTCGACATCAATGGGTACAGCTATAAGAGAGATGTTCTCTTTTGTTATGACTTGAAGCTTCCTGCTGATTTTGTTCCTACAAATGAAGGTATAAGATTATCTTTTTTCAACTATTCATTTCTGCAGTAGTTCTCTCAGAAATCTATGAGGCGGTTGATACTTGTCTACATATTCAAAAATATTTCCCCCATTTCATCCTTTGTTGATTTCTTATTTGTCCTTTGAACTTTTGAAGTTGGTCTTCGATTGGATTTATTCAGTATGAATCACATGTTACAGATGGAGAGGTTGAGAGTTTTAGGTTGATTCCGGTGAAAGACGTTGCAAATATCATACGAAGGACCGAGTTTTTCAAAGCGAACTGTTGTCTCGTCATCATTGATTTCTTATTTAGACATGGGTACCGAATTTCCTACTCTTAGATACCTAAGTGTCGGTTCCTATTGTTTCAAAAGTCTAATTTGTCTCATTTTGATTCCTAAAAAATCTGCAGGTATATCAGTCCGGAAGATCCAGGTTACATAAACCTGTTACAAAGCTTGAGAAGTGGAGATTGTTCCTGAAATGTAAATGTACTCCTGGTTCATTCATTTTCCTTCTGGCCAATGTTTTCCAATGTGTTGGTCTTGGTCTGTCCCTGTAGTACAATTGAACCACATTTTAATTCCCTATTATTAAATGGGTGGGAAAAATAAAATAAAATGTTTGAATTTTCATCTACAGTTCTGTGCAGTTGTATAAACATCGCAAAACCATGGTTTTCCCCATGCTTTTACTCTTCTTTTTCGAATCTTTCTTACATTATCTGCACTTGGAGTTTTCTTATCAGTGCACCATTACTGGAGGTGGTCAGCCTCAGCACAAAAAGCATTCCTTGAAAGCAAATAAATGAACGAGGAAGATGGTTGAAATTTAAGCTCTTTAAACTTCGCTGTTCCTGGGAATTCACTCTATAATTCTAAGGTCACACTGGGACTCATCTCAGCTTACACTTATCCAAGTTGACGAGCTTGCTATTTAGTTCCACATCGTTCTGTTTTAATTAGGTAGAAGGAAATGACGCGTATAAGAAGCGAAGCTGTAGAGGAGAATAATTATATCTTTCTCGGCCTTTTGGCTATGATTAAATTTAGTACTTGTTTTTACCAGTTTAATATCTGATATGTGAGCCATAGGCTGACACGACATTAAATTAATTTTTTTCATGGGGGAGTTCCCATCATAGTTGCTGCTTGGGTTCTCAAGCGTCGCCTTTGCGTTGCACTACTGCAAGGGCCTGGCGCACCCCCACCAATTCCAATCTGTAAATTTGGACTGCTGCAAATGCTGGGCGCAATGCGTTGCACTACTTGCATAGGCCTGTCTTGGCGCTGGCCTTGCGCTACTGCAAAGGCCATTTTTACTACTGCAAATGCCTTCTCTCAATGAAATAGCTTAACTTGCTAGATAAGCTTAGGGGAATTATTTCTAATAGCTGCTGGGGTTCTAACGCGTCTGGCCGCACCCCCACCAAATCTAATCTTTAAACTTTCAGCATCAAAGTATATGCTATCAGTCCAAGCATGAGTTCCAGATATTGCCAGTGCCAGCGGCCTGGATTTTGTTAAACTGTTGTTGCCGTTCTCTGAGCTTCCAGTTCTTAGCGACTCACTAAATTTGTAATAGGCTTTTGGACGGGATAAAGTTATCTTTTGCAAGTTTATCTTGCCGCCATCACCAAACTCCCATCTTTAAAACTGCTTTACAATGGCTAACCATTGCTCATTAAGGCCTGCTCAGACCCAACTTCCAGTTTTCCTCAACTGTGAGCTAAGTGGATTATGGTTCTTCTAGTATTTTGTCTCCAAACATCTCCACCAAAAGTTATTTAAGTCTCTATAATGCAGATTCTTACTACCTCGACTTAAAACGATCTGCTAAACTCACAGTGAATTGCTCCTTCTGTAACTTTGTCAAAGGAGGACTAGTAATCTGCAAAAAATTTCCTCATTAAGCAATTCAAATTGATCACTGTACTGATCTATCATAAAACTGCAACTTCTCATCATTCAAGTGAATGAAGTATTCCTGTCATTGAACTTGCTGGATTAAGCGTAGCTTACGAACCTCGTAGGATAAAGTCTAGTATGTGTTACCGTATGAAGGGTGGTCGCCTAATAATGAAATTAACCTGGAAGTGCCTCATTCTTTTGCTGGTGAGCTGATGGACTCCGCTATTTAAAAACTCTCACAATCAAGCTAAAAATTTGGAATCTTATTTTTTTTTATCGTTACATTAAAATTTCAGCTACGTATATATGGCTGTTTGATTCTAGCACAAAAGTACAAAAAAGCCTGAGCCCCAACACAAAAACGCAACAATTGGCAGTGCCATTACCAAATTGATGATTTTGCTTCCGGTGTTCATTCCATGTATGCAAATTTACATGTATGCATTACTAGTGGTAGCTAGGGAAAAACATTATATGTTGATGAAATTTACAAGTTAGGATTTGGTCTTATTGAGTGACCTTGCTTCTTGTTTAACTTGTATGATCCGTAGAAGTAAGATATGAATCCCCAAAGTCCTAAAGCCAATGACATCCCTTTTTCTCCTGCAAATTTCTCATGGAAGGCTATCACCCCTGCAATTTGCGTGACAGGAATGGTCGTCGCGTCCATGATTCCAGCGAAGAGAGATGAAGTGCATAAGATAATTCCGAATCTTCCCAGAAGTGCCAGTTGCCAAACCACCACATTTGAAGCCAACACCGCGTAATACGTTTTTTCTCCTAATTCGAAGTTTCTCCCTTCTCTTTGCATTGCCTGGTTTGCCAAATATATAAGTAAATGAATAACTGTGCAACTGTATAAAACATGAACTGAGAATGCAGTTCGCACATATACTATGATCATACTATGTCAGCTAGTGACTACTTACCGTGAAATCCTTGTTTACGAGCATGCCGATTGTGCAAAATACTGTTGCAAAGAAGGACATGCAAAGTTGAAACTGCAACACAATAGAAAAGGTCATGGCTTTCTTGGCTTTATCATAAGCAACTTGTGTAGCCACAAATAGCACTCCTGCCAATGCAGCTGCTGCTATACTTATAAAGAAACCTAACAAATACTGAGAATTGGTAACCCCATGGGGACGGTCACCTGATTTTCTTAGACCAAGCAGGATTGAGCTTAATGTCATTAGTACAACTGCGTTAATCGAATAAGGGGTAAACTTCTGCTTCACCCAAATAGCTGCAACAATGGCAATTGAGATGAGTTGAGTGGATATGAGTAGTGCAGAAGTTGATACAGGAAGGAACGACAATCCAAGGCAGTACATGAAATTGTCTAGACCCTGCAGTGGTGCCTACAACATTAAATGTGCAACTTAGCAAGAGAAGTCCCCAATTCGCTATGGGACTTAATCTTTGAGTCACCGTCATTACCATGACGATCATCAGAGAAATTGTTGCTGTGACGGCTTTCTTTCATTTCCTCTCCTTCCTCAACTCTCTCAAAGTTCATAGCCATGTCTTTCGCTATTAAAACTTGTTATCTAGTTAGATTGGTACTCAACTGAAATTAAGTACAAAAATTTATCTGTCTCTATATCTTGTGAGCTTGGAGGAGACAATATATACAGATCCAAGTGGATGATGTTTGTTTGCGAATAGCTAGTTAGAATAATGGACTGCATTACGACTTGTGCAAGCACTGTCCGCGTAAATAAGTATTCTACTAATTTATGTATAGTGTACGCGCTGCAAGTATCAATAAATATACCTCTAGTGGTAAGTTGAAGGTAATTAAGAATCAGCCAGTAGGTCCAAACCAATATCTGAAATCGGAAAAGGTTAGGGATACCAGAAATGTTTTTTATCAAGAAATTTCTTATCAAGTTCCAGAATTAGCAGTCAAATTAAAATATCTGGTATTTCGACTTGCACGCCAGCTGTTTTGTTCACTCAGTATTACAAATTCGCCGCCAGCCACAAGAGGCGTGATATTTATCATTACAACCATTTGAAAGGCTGTGAACAAGTTCTATCATTGATGCATGAAGTCAAATGTTCATGTCTGTTCTTTTAGTCAAACTGTTATTGATTATTCTCTTAATTCATGACAAATATATTTATAACAACAATATAGTAAACCAGTTGTTCTGCTGTCCAAATCAAAGTTTATATTACCTAATTAGTTGATATTAAAACTCAGAATGATAACATGTCAAGTTGCAATTTTTTTATGCATCTACTCTACTACTAGAGGTTGTCAAATTGAATAGGGGGATAGTGCATACGTGTTATCCTGAGAATTGTTTGCACCAGAACTGGCTATTGAAGGGACTGCTACAAGTATCCCCTGAAAACAAATAAATATATCAACTAAGTTGTCCCTGGGAATTTACTCATTCCATGCCCAAAGGCCCCAAAGGACTCAAATTATCCAAGTTGACGGGCTTGTTATTTAGGCCCACATTGTTTAGTTTTAAGGAGGTAGAACGATCTGGGGCATATAAGAAGCGAAGCTGTAGAGGGGAAGAAGTATACCTTTCTCGGCCTTTTGGCTAAGATCAAGTGTAGTATTTGTTCTTATCAGTTTAATATCTGATATGTGAGCCCTCGAGATATATATGTATTTTTTTTATGGGGAGTTTCCATCAGGGTAGCTTGCTGTTGGGGTTCTCGAGCGTAGCCTTTGTGTTGCACTACTGCAAAGGCTTCCCCCCCCACCAATTCTAATCTTTAAATTTTCGTTACTGCAAGTAGCTGGTGCAATGCGTTGCACTACTGCATAGGCCTGGCATCTTTAAATATGTTGGCTACTGCAATTGCCTGAACTTGCTAGATAAACTCAGTGGAATTATTTCTCTCAATGAACTGGCCAGATAAACCATTATTTCTCTCAATGAACTTGCTAGATAAGCTCAGGGGAATTATTCTGTCAATGAACTTGCTTGATAAATCCAGCTTACAAACGGCGTTGAATAAATCGGGCGAGTTTAGTAACCCATGACACTGTCTTTTGTCATACTGCTTCGGTCTTTGCCGGTGAATTTGATGGACATCAGTGCTTACTAATGCTCGCAATCAAGTTAAAAGTTCAGAATCTTAGATTTTATTGTTGAAACTAATTTTTCAGCAATGTGTAACGTTTTGATTTTAAAAGCCTATTAGTTTTGTTTATAAAATCACTTCTGATTTGGCTTCACACCCAACTTATGAAATCTATTAGTTTGTGTTTATCTAAAGACGTCATGGTTTACCAAGATAAGCAATATTATGGAGGACTATACCTGTAATAGTAGTTGATGTATATTTTGGCAAGACAATCCCCACTAAAAATACAAACTAGAATAGGCACTCATAAGTGGTGATCCAAGTTTGAACAGTGCTTCTCTAGTCGACAAACTCATAAATGGAAGAATTTGAGTACTTTTACCATTTCAAGATCGAGCAATTGAGTTAACCTACGGAAATTTATCCTATTTGTTAAGTTAGAGTGAAAAACCCGGCAATTTGAGATGTTTGCAATTGGAAGAGTGAAATAAGCAACAAAAGTGATTACAATCGATGCAAAAAATTCAAATTGGGCAATGGTATTTTAAGCCAACCACCATCACCAATTTTTGCTTGTGATACTGGTAAAGTTCCTGGTTTGAAGAGTTTTAAGCCAATGAGTGGTTCCTGGATCAGATCTGTTCTTGTTAATGTTCTTCACTGAAAAGGCCAGAAGGACATCAGGATTGTTAAACACCAAAAGCGCACATCTGATATTAGTTCCACACAGTAAAGATAGCAAAAAAGGATAGAGAAGATGTCCTATAAGATTAGCTTGAAGGAAGGCTGCAAAACATACTTACCTGGACGGGGTCAATGGATGATCATGAAGGTCCATGGCCTAGGTTAGTGACTTCCATTGCACCTTGGAAGGGCGCTCGCCTAAGATCTCCCCACTGAGGGAGAGTCTACGTCATAATTTGTTCCTGAGGGGGTACGCGTCCGCGCGGCCCCTGCCAATTATAAGTTGTGAAAAATGTATTTGCTAGATGAAGCATTGGCACAGAACAATTTGGAGTTTTTTCAAAGCACTGAATATGTAGACACTTGAGCTTGCTAGATGAAGCATTGGCACAGCACAATTTGGAGTTTTTTCAAAGCTCTGCATATATAGACACTTGAGCGGATGTTAAAATGGGATTACTTGGTTTGGAGGGTATGCACGAATATGAAGAAGCTATTAAATAAATCAACCGTATTGAACACTTCCACAACAGCAACTGTTGTCAGAATTTGTGCAAATCAATAATGTGGATTTTGGCAAATAAATTCATACTCGCGTCGTGTGTTTATCAATAATGTGGGTTTTTGATACACTTTTGGTGTGCTCCCTTAATAACAAATAAATTCAGTCAGATGGCTTCTCATTGTTGGCTTTAATCTCAGATAAAGAGAATTATACTGATCTAGAGTTTTGTACCCTAAGAGTTTAAACCACTGTAAGCCAGATTGACCTCCAATGCTACAGATTTGTTAACAGTTTATTAGTTAAAAACAAAGAATTGTTGGTTTCAGTTACATTCAAGGACCTTGCATACTGCATTTTGATTAAGTTAAACCCATAAAGACCAAGTACAATAATCGAATCCGGATGAGGCTGTATCCACAAACCCTTGGTGGATCAGATTAGTTCAAGTAACCCTTGATGACGCAGCTAATGAGGTAATAACTGAGGCGCGTCAATTGCTGGTTGAAAACTATTTCCAAACCCCCTCCTCGGCCTTAGGTCTCCTAGGGCCGTCGAGAATTTCTGGAAGGGCTCCCTCTAATCCAGGGTAAAGCCCTACAATCACTAATTCAAAACCTTTTTTTGGCAATGATGCTTGTTTGATGCAATCGTTCTAACTTGCAGTCTTGCATATATGCTGTGCGGCTAAGCTTTTTTCAAGCTTCAGAAGGAAGTAGTAAACTTTACATTGAGGTTACAGGGAAGCATGCGCTTGAAATCTTTTTAGATGTACTAGCCTAGATTTCTTTTTCTCATGCGAGTAGTTCTTTCTGTATGGTATATCCTGTTACTTGCGCATTTGTTTGAATGAATAAAGCAAAGAAGTTAAGTGTTTCCTGTTTGCTATGAATGAATTGCCAATGATGGTTAATTTGGTTTAGCTGTAAATTTGTACAATTGATGAGCTATATCCGTTTGAAACTTTGAATCATTTTCATATGCTAGTGATTTTCTTATGGTAGAATGCCCATGATGATGCTGGGGTAAATGTCTAATTAACTTTTCAGCTGTAAACAGTCAGCAGCTTTTAAGCATCCAAACATCCATTGAGAAATAGCTTACAGATTTCTCAGCTAGCTCAACAGTCGCAATTTTTACAAATGCATGCAACTGCAAATATAACGAGTAGTAGTCAAACAGGTGAAGAAGAATTGATACCTCATCAAGTCTTACATTGCATCTCTGAATGCAATGAGACACAGTTGACTGATGTGATATTCAAATTATTAAGATCTAAAAAATGTGGGTTGGTGAGCTCCCTTATTAAAATATAAAAAATGTGCAGGAATATAGATAGTGCCAATTTACTGAATTCCTTCCCAACACAACCAGATAACTTCTCATTCTCGGGCATCCCGCCATCTCAAGTTAGAGAAATGTGGTAGATTGATCTATGAGAGAAAACTTTTCAATCAAAGTGGTGGTGATTGCATTGTCCATACTGTAGGAGTTGAAGAGGTAAATCTTTTCGGTTTGCACATGCGGATGCTGAAGGGAATGTCTTAACTTTTCAGTTGTACAGTATCATCAGCTTTTAAGCATCCAAACATCTTGTGAAATGAATCATAATGATCTCTCTTGTGATGTCCAACATAATGAACATATTTCGCGAGAGAAAGGGAATCAGTATGTTCTACGGTGTGATGAATGCATTCTGCATTTTGCCCCATAACCATGGGTATAAATTCTTGTTTTCCCATTCTTCAGCCGTATCATTCCACCAAAATCTTCAAAATATTGCACAGGCAGAGATGTTGTAGAAGTTTTTGGGGAATTCTTCAATCCCCAAAAGCTTGATCTCTAACTCTATCGAAAAATCTAATTCCACACTCAAAGGACTCATCCCTCGGCCTAAAATACTTGTACCAAGCCTGCCATTTAGTCCCACATCTTTTAGTTTTATGGAGGTAGAAGGAAATGAGGCGTATAAGAATCGAAGTTGTAGAGGGGAAAAAGCTTACCTTTCTCGGCCTTTCGGCTAAAATCAAGTCTGGTATCTGTTCTTTATCAGTTTAATATCTGTCACATGATATTAAATTATTATTTTTCATGGGGGAGTTCCCATCAAGCTGCTGGGGTTCTCACCCGTCGCCCTTGCGTTGCACTACTGCAATGGCCTGACGCACCCCCACCAAGTCTAAGCTTTCAGCGTTTTGGTTTTTCTCAGCCTTGGCACATTTCCGATTTAGACTGTAAACTTAGAAATCTCAGATGAGTGAATGGCTTTCTGTTAGGTAGACTGTGACTTAAACCAATACACATTCAACTGTGTCTTTAACTTTTTCAAAAGAGGACTATTACTTCCTCCAAACTATCATTGCTTTTTAAAGGAAAAAATAATCAGAATCGGATATTATACAGCTTCCAGTTTTGCATCTTTTGTGATATAAATAGTCACGCTCCAAAGACGGGATATAAACGAAATTTATGCTTAAAAAATTTGCAAATTCCAGAATTTAATCCATGTATATGACTTACAGGACAAATGAATAGTTCTGAACATGCAGGATACAGTAAATTATCAATGAAAATCATGACTTTCATCAAAAACAAGTACGTGTTGGTTTTTTTAGCTATAAATTTAGCAACTGTTATAGGGGCCGTCACTAAGAGGAAAAGGAAAGGCGTGGCTCATGGATTGCTTGATTCAGGAAATCAAGTGCCTACATCTGTTATGTGGTTGGGCATCCAGTGCGGTTTCAATACAAGCAATTCTGTTCCATGTATATCCTAGCATTCACGTTATCAAATGCATCGACAACAACGTTAAGATTCTCCCAAAGTGCATCATTAAACACACTTTCTGCTTCCGGAGATGCACGATTTTGAAGAGGTTCAATGTGTAAGTTTGGATTTATGGACGAGGCGGCAGAGGCAGCAAATGTAGACTCAGCCTGGCCAATGTTCCAATCCCTGAAAAGGAACCGTCTGCTAAGATTACTCTTCTAAATGCATCAAAGAACTTGTCCAATGCTTGAAAAGTCAAGTGCAGCAGAGGTGGACGATCAAACTTAGAAATACCACTCAGAAGATAATCACCAGGATCATTCATCGCTTCTCTCAGTTTCCTAAACTTCAACACCTTTTGGTTGATTCACCCGTGTAATCATACCACCTCTCATATACCCCCCATAATTTGTAGTGTCCACGTCAAGTTCAAAGGAATAAGGTCCGGCATTTTTGACCTTCCTGGGATTTCCATCATTCAGTTCTGTCATCCCATGAACTTCAGAGAATACAACTAGGTCTTTATCTTGAAACTCCAATCCATCATCTACGCAAGAAACAAGTGCAGGATTGTCATTGCTGATGGATGCAATTATATCCTTACGTGGCTCCTTCCCATCAACATCCACAACAGTAAATTCAGGAACAAAATCACAATAAATAAACCCAGAACTCGAGGACCTATTCCCCAAAAAGCAGACAAAACCCAGAGTAATACTCAAAATGGTTAAGTTTTTCATCCAAGGGTACAAATTTGTAAATGAAACAGGAAATACAACTTAAAAGAAATAAAAATAACGCTGCAACTTCTATTTTATTAAACTCAATTCTTTTTCCTAGCAAAAGAAGAAAAAAAAAAGCAACCTTATAATAACAACATATTTTATGTTCTACGGCCAGCTTAGGTAACTAAAAGGATCCCTTGTGATTGAAGCAACAACCAAATGTTTCAGATAACTCATTACCTTAAATTTTAACAATCAAAATTGAAACCAGAACTGAGATTTTTGAGATAAGGGAACTTTCAACTAATTTGGCGGTGGACTCAAGTGTACCAGCTGGGAAAGCTCACAAGTATACCAGCTGCATTGTTTTGGTCATAGCATTTGGGCCTTTCTGCAGACAATGATCCATTGCCATATCACACCTGCTTTCTGTCTACAACTGGAAGGATAATATCTTCTGCTAGCAGTTTATTTTTGAGGTTTCCTCGATATACAATACAAAGATTCTAGGAATAGTAGTAGTAAATTTACATTCTTTCTCCTTCAAAACACCACCAACAACAAAAAAGAACGGTTGCTAAAGCCTGAAGAAAAAGCGTAAACACAAGGACTACGTAATTGAAGTTGCAATTAGAAAATAGGAGAACTGGCAGATTAACTGAAAAAGCCATAACGACAATTTTTCAATATACAATCCAGTTAATCTGTAAATTCATCAAGTATGATACTCTGATTATATGAATTACGAATAAGATAAGTTATGCAAGACGGAAAATGAAGATCTATAGTACCGGTAATAAAAAAGAACAAGCACTCTGCATACCTTCATGTGTTTTCTGACATGGGTCAAATTTCTTGGAACATTCCATTCCTTGAAATGCTGAAGAGCGACATCAAGGTGGTAAAGCTTAGGTGCCAAACTCAAACCAGAGAGAAAAGAATCATTGATTTTCAAGAACAAGTAAATAACCGAAGAAACCAATAGTTCCACAAGCAAACCACTATTAAATGCAAGCAATTCAGACATCAATGCTTGCTCTGAACCATCACTAGCAATTCTTACACTTCAAGAAGGTAACAAAAGATCCGAATATCTTCAATCAGCTGCCAGTGCCATCAAGTAACAATGGGGTTCAACAATTCATTATCAAAACATACTGACTAAGCTATAAAATGAAAGAGACAGATTGAAAGAGAGATTAGGTTTTTGGAAACTAATCCAGGAGGTAAATGGGTACCAGTAGTCAAATTTGATGGTAAATAAAATGGGTACCACATTCGGATGTTATTACTCAAACCTCAAACATTTAGATTACAGAATATCATCAGAAATGAATCATACCATTTAGGTTTGTTTAGAAAGATCAATCAAATGTATTTGGTAAGGAATTTTCTTCTCTTGTAATGTAAGAAGAACTCTTTAACTGAAAGGACAAAAAATCAACAAAACAAACTTTACCATTGAAATTACTCATAAAAAAAGCAGGGTTTAGTTTAGTTGATGAACTTACAGTCACCTAGGTGATCCGTAGAACCAACAGAGAAGAAGAGAGAGAGTGACAGAGAGACTGTTGTTACTTTTTTATGGTCCGCGAGGATTTGAGGTTGGACCTAATAATAGAAAAAAGGAAGGGGTTTTACTTTTAAGCTTTACTTTGAATTTTTATTATTTTCACCTATATTTTAGTCCCAGATCGATTATGTAGGAGACTTGAGTTTGCTTTTTATTGTCCCAAGTGTACCAGATTTGGGCTGTGGGCTCGAAAGGTTAGTTTGTTTCATCGTGCAGCTAACCTGCAACATTAGGCAGTAGGTTGGTTTTTGCTGGACAATTCAATGCTGCAATTTATTTATTTTTGTTTTTCATCTATAAGGTCTATTTTTTTTATTTTTTTTTGAAAGTAAGATATAAAACCAGGATCAGAAAAAGAGCACTTAATCATTTGATTCAGTCTTGTTTGAGGTCATCACATATTGAGGATGCCCAACAATGGTTGAATCGGATGGATTAGATCCATCAGGGGTTACAATGTCAACTTTAAATAAAGAGTTTGCTTCATAAGCTTTTATACATAATCAAAAGTGATTCTACGAATTAAACAAGAAGGTGCAAATTCTTCCCAATTGATATTTGTTTGTTGATGTCCTCCCTTTTTTTGCCAGAATATCAGCAGCTCCATTAGTTGTTCTATCTACAAGCCTCTAACCCGCTGCACACGCATCGAATGGATAACATAAGTGGAAGATATATTTATGTGCAGTCTCTGAAATCTGCTATGTGAAGTGCAATCTATAAGAAATATCTGAGGAAGCATGATGGACACCTTAATCGTTTTCTTCGTATGAAGAAAAATAAAGATTATTCTAAACATTCCGACAACAATATTAGCTTCTGCAACCATTAAATAACCTAGCCGAAGAGGAAATACCAATAAGTCCCTTTTAGCGTCAGTGGGTAGATTATCATGTTGTACTTCAACAATGTATATTGTTTTTAACAACAACAGTAACGACTAACTTTTTATGTTGGAATGTACTGTTCTATAAAGCCTCTTAACGCAAAACCACAAACTATTTCACTATGGTCTTTGGCCAGTCTCCAAATTCTCGATTTTTACTTCCATTGCAGGTATAAAGAGAATTGCAGGAATAAAGAGAATATAATCAGTTGATTACAGTATAATAGTGATTAATGTAATTTCATTAATCCTTGAATCAGACTTGTAAAAGAAACTTTCCATCCTTGCATTTGAAGTTTGGAACTCTCTACAACCATGTAAAGTTAATTAATTATGTTCTTTTTAAATTCCACCTTTTTGAACCGATATGAACTTCATTTATTGAACCGTTATCATGTACATTTTCTCGTGCATGATGATGTTGCAGTTATTGACACTATTCTGAATGAAGCACTACCATACACTAAATAAATAAGTAGTAACAATTGGCTGGGACACTTCGTTCGAGTGGAGACCCCTTTAAGTTTCCCTCTTCTTTCAATAATTCTATGTAAACTCTTCTCCTTTCTTGTTGGATGTTGCTTCCAGGTTCGATTTCTTGTCGTCCAGATCAGAATCTTTCTACATACTTTTTCTTTCTCGCCGCTTCATATATTGTTGGTTTTCCAAGTTCACATACGAAGAATAAAAATACGAAACTATGCACATACACAAATACCCGAAGAAAAAAATGTGACAAAAGTGAAAAAAAAATGTGTCAAATATGATTAAATGCTAAATTTCAGTAGATATTTATTTCTTGCCTTTTGCGAATCAGGTGGCTTCTGCAATTTAACATACTGTGGCAGCCTCTACCGTCCATCTTTCTCCTCGATATCGACTTGTCTTCCAAAGACAGTAAAGGTCCTGGTATTTAGGAGAACTTGGGGCATTGATTCTCTAAATATTGCGAAGCGAGAGAAACAAAAGAAATCGTCGAAAGGAAAAAGGCCACAAATTGATTTCAGATTAGTCTGGATATTAAAACTCTAATCATATCACGGGGTATTGCCTTCAATGGTTTCTTCCAATAAGAAGTCGGGGTTTTGTATCTTCTCTTGGATAATCTCTCACCTTGACATAGGAATTGCAATTAGTTTTTGTTGCCGTTACTGTTTATTTGCTCTTCCTTATCTGGATACGAAACTATAAATGATAATTAAAACCCCTCCTCTCTTCTCGTTCCAACAATTCTTAATATTCTCTTTGACACTAAATCAACCTTTTCAAACCTATCTTTGTATCCATTCTCAACACGAAGTTCTCAATATTCCCGAACATGTTTTTCAGGTGACACACATATTTTCCCTTATATCCAGTAACTCTGAGTATTACTTTATGTACTAATTTGGAATCTTCAAACCTGTCTGCTTTTTCCATGTCAAACAGTTATGCAAGCAGACCATTTTCATTAACATCTTGGTTAATTGTTGACTGAATAAATCTTAATGTTACTTGTTGTACCAATTTCCTTTTACATAGTGGAAATTGCAATTGCCTCCTTCCTGAATAGCTCCTAACAACTACTATTATTCTTTTCAGAAAAAAATTGAATTTGTTTTTCAGAATTATATCTCCTAATCAGAGGGGCATAAAATAATTTCGTGCGGTGAAAAATACAACTCGTGATATCAATTGATAGTGATGGGCATCTTTCTAAAAGAGGTTTTCGTGAATAGATGTGAATCCATTATCTCATATACTTGTAGTATCTGAAAAATAACCAATAGGGGATGCGTCGTTACCAGATTTTCAAAGGGATATGTCGTTTGGTAAGTGGGAATATTGCTTTCAAAGGGTGTCTCTAAGAATATTTTCCCCGAAAGGGTTTCAATATGTGACTGCAGATATGAACAGGCGTGTTTTTCTTTCTTAAGTCCGATAACATGGCGCTGAATTTGCAATGACATGGAAAGATTGCACTAACATGGCTTCACCAAAATCAAGAGTGATTGTGGTGCTGACATGTGGCGACTTGGGGGATCCCTAATTATAAAGAAAGTATTTTTCCAACCTTTTTACTTCATCAAGAACTTCCATACATTGCCATTGGACTGTTGTGTTTTTTCCTTAAACATACATGATAGTTGCCAGATTATCCCCTTCAATGAGCAGGTGCTTGATTTTATTAGAAACATCCCATTGAGTTGTCATTAGCAGAGCAATTGCTTCTGCTTCTTTTGTTGATGATGCTCTGAAGCTTCCCCAACCCGCTGCTCTGAAACTGCCTATATGATTTCTCCAAATAAAATCAAAACCAGAATTAGAAAATTCTGATATCAGAGAAGCATCACAATTAATCTTAAAAGTATCTTTTGTAGGAAATATCCATAGTAGTTCTCTTTGTGGTTTGTTTACTATATGCTTTTGATTACACAAAGATTGAGAGGAATACCAGTATGCATAATGTCGTATGATTGATAGAGCTAATTGGGATGGAGAACAAGATTTATTTTCAAAAATCCTATTGCATCGCTCGTTCCAGATGAACCAACATTTTGTAGAGGCTAAAGCCATGGAGATTGAATCTCTATTTCATGTTCTCTATTTATTGTAAGCATCTAAGAAGGAGGTGACAGAGTTTGAGTTAGAATGTACTCTCTGGGATGCATAAGGTGCCAGGTTCCAAATTGTTCTTGCATATTCACATTAAAAAAACAGATGTTGTGTAGTTTCTACAGCTTGTTTACAGAAAATGCATTCAGTTTTTACATCAAGAACAATAGGCGATTTTTTGTTTTTCATTTATAAGGTCTACTAGAATCAACAAGTCTATGCCGGGTTTTTTTTTTCATTTATAAAGTCAACTAGAATAAAGCAACTGCAACTGGTAGGCGGTAAAGGTCTACTAGAATCAACAAGTCTATGCTGTTTTTTGTTTTTCATTTATAAGGTCTACTAGAATTGCATATTTTTTTGTTTTTCATTTATAAGGTCTACTAGAATTGCAGATTTTTTTGTTACAAGTCTATGCTGTTTTTTGTTTTTCATTTATAAATTCTACTAGAATAAAGCAACTGCAGACGGTAGGCGATAGGTAGGTTGGTTTATGGATTGGTTTGGCCTGTCCATTAACCCTAGCAACAGCATTTTTTGCTCGTCAATTCAATGCTGCATTTTTTTTTTTCATTTATACGGTCAACTAGAATCAACAAGTCTATGCAGTTTTTTTGTTTTTCATTTATAAGATCTACGAGGAATGCATATTTTTTTGTTTTTCATTTAGAAGGTCTACTAGAATCAACAAGTCTATGCTATTTTTTGTTTTTCATTTATAAAGTTTACTAGAATAAAGCTGTAGCCGGTAGGTAGGTTGGTTTTTGGATTGGTTTGGCCGGTCCGTTAACCCTAACGACAGCATTTTTTGTTGGCCAATGCTGCAATTTTTTTTTTAATTTTTCCTTTATAAGGTTTACTAGAATCAAAAAATCTACGTTTTTTTTTTCATTTATAAGGTCTACTAGAATCAACTCTATGCTGACTTAAAGTAATTCGGAACCACGATACGCAAGTAATTGATCACTTCATATCGGAAAGTGCTAAGTGTTAGAAGAATTGAAAATCCGGTGATTATACAACATGAGGTTACTTTATTCAAAATAGTGAAAGGTCTTGATCATGGCTAGCGAACTACACTGGTTATTGACTCTAACCTTCTGTAGTATCAAAACACCGGAAAAAAAAAAATGAAGAACCATAAATTTTTATCTCTAAGACTACACACCTAATGTTGGTAAGAAGTCCAAAAAAAAGTATGCTCCCTCACACTACCGAGGAACAGCCCACACTTTCAGCAATTGTGCCTGCGTTTGCTTATTTCTACTCCGATAAACGAAATAAGCTAAGTCACTGAAGTATCATCACATTCTCCCATTGAAATAAGTTCAATTTACTAACAACAAGCAAAGTAAACAAAATTAAGAAAGGAAAAAACATTGCCATAAAGTTAGTTTCATAGATGATACAAAGACAGAATAACAGTAGTCCACATATATTTCTCACTAGGACAATGTCAACAACAATTAGGTAGACATAAATATTACTTGTTAACTGTTATGCGCAAACTTCTAAAATGAAACCCAACGAAGAATACCTGACAAGTTCATAATTTTGTACTTATATGGTCTCGACCTCCTACATTCTTATGTTGCACGGCTGAATGATGAAGAAAAGTTGATTGTAGATTCCATGACTTAAAAATGTATGAAACCTATTGATATCCCCTGCCACTTAAAGAAAAAGAAAAAAAACACACAAAGTTTTTTTACTTTTTCGACCATCTACAACGCCAAAGAGAAATTGAAAAGTGAGCAACGAAAAGAAAGGAATCAAATGAAACAATTTATTTTGGGGAGAAGCATAATTACTCGGTATTCCATGATGAAGATGAGTTTAAACAAATAATGCATCTTTTATAGGCTCATCCAGAGTTTATAAAGTTGGCACAATTCTCCAATCAAGTGCTTCTAATGGATTGCGCGTACAAAACAAACAACTATGAGCTGCCGGTCTTAAACTTTGTTGGACAAACTTCTACCAACTCTTGTTTTAGTGTTTCATTTTGCTTCTTGAAAGACGAGCTCGAAGAGAGTTATATGTGGGCATTAGAACAAGTGAAATTATTATACATAGAGGGATATACTCCAAAGGTGATTATTACCGACAAGGAACAAGCATTGTTGAATGCAATAGAGAGGGTTCTCCCGAATGCTCATAACCTTCTTTGCACGTTTCACTTATGAAATAGTATTCAAAATGATATATCTTTCTGGGGAGAAAAGGATGCGAAACTTGAGGTAACGAATTTGTGAGTTAATCGTTTTCCTGTTTAAGAAAAACCTGATTTTATTGCATATTTTTATTGCTTTTGCTTAACAAAATTTCGGTACAATTGAAGTTTATCCATTATTTGTGTATGGATGTGTGTGTGATTCAATTGTTTCTGGTTAAGAAAAACTATTGTTATCTTGCTTTATTGTTTGGTATCAATTGTTTAGGCTTACAAAATTTCGGTGCAATTGCGGTACTATAGTGTCTATGTTTGTTTCAATTGCTTCCGGTTGAGGTAAATAATTATGCAAGTTGATTTATTTGGTTTGTATGAATTGTTTATGGCTTAACGAAAAGGTTTTTCGGATCAATTGTTTAGTCCAATTCGATTCCGGATAAGAGAAACTAAGTTAATTCTGATTTTAGTTAGACTTATCAAAGTGTAGGATTCGGTTATTCAAGTCTAATCGAATGCGTTAACAAGAAATACTAGTTAACTAACCTAGTACTTGTCTTGTTTAAAGTGAAAGGTCTAAGTGATTATTTGAATAATTAGAACCTGATGAGAAAAATAGAGTTAATTCTGATCTTTATTTTGGTCTTATCAAACAAGCGATTGTATTTGTACAATCGGTTTAGCAAAAGAACTAAGGTGCTTAGTTGATTTTTGATTTGCTAAACTATTAGGGAAAATTTCTTCTGGCAATTGTTTCCTTGGTAACATATCAAAACAAAATTACTTTATAGTTTCGGTTTTGATATTGGTTATCTAAAATGGTGTGTGGAACCCTCATGCTTAACTCCTATAGGTTTTGCAAGTCTTTTTAAGATTTGTAAGATCCTTTCGGTTTGTCCTTTATTTGCTCGTACCTTTGTCATTTTGTGACAAAAAGGGGGAGAAATATATGGAGTAAACAAATAATTTGGTATCACTAAGGAAAGGACAATGGTGCTTAAACATTATATCTAACGAAAGAGTAAAGCATAGACTAAGGGGGATTAACATATCATATTGATACTTTTGGTTATCTTAACTACAAAGGGAATAACAAAGACGTGCGGATTGAAAATCTACCTATCTTACCTTTAGGGGGAGTATTAGCTTTGTTATTATAATGTCAACAATGACATTTATGGATTGAATGTATAAAGGTTATTGTACTGTTGAAACTTGGAATCAAGCGTATGTGTAATGAATTCTTGTAATTTGTTTATCCATATGATGTAAGAGTTTTGTCACTAAAATTGACAAAGGGGGAGATTGTTAGAGCATAGCTCGGTTGAACCCACCAAGTGTTGGTATGTCAAGTTTGGTTGTCATATTTTAGTGAATCAAAACTCATTTAAAGAGTCGCTTGATTATTTACTAGAGTCAACTTCGTATAGGTTAGCTAGAAAGTTACTAGGATATGAGACTTACAAGTATTACATGAAGACTTGAAGAATGTAAAGAAGTAAAGAGCTACAACGACGACATCATCCTTCCTCTTGAGGTTAGTAATATTTGACCTGAACTGTTTCATTCCTAACGTATTTTTCAAGTCGTGCATATTGAAAACATAACTGCGAAGTTGTGAATGATTATACTCTAGTTAGACATAGTATTAAGGAATTACAATACGAAGTATAACTTCTATCTTTTGAACTTCGTATATAAGACTTCGACATAATCGTATGAATGCTATTGTGATTATGTATGGGTATGGGTAAAGATTTCGTCCTAGGAAACAATGTTTTACATTCATTTAAAGGAAGTACAATTCATAAACTTGTTTTGTGAATCGAAAGGGAAATCGCTAGGCTTATTGGTATTGTTATTCATTGCAAATCTTTGGATTACCAATATGTGTGCTTAGTATATGTATCTTGGTAAAACTATTCACAATGCCCGACTTTTGTAATGGTATGACTTTTATTAGTGAAACCGATCTTAAGTAATCACCTGAGATGGTATGGTCGATATTTTGTAATTGGTATGACCAACTCTAGACATTGGGGAACCGATCCTAGTAAGAGGTGCAACCGATCACAAGTATGTGGAATCGATCCTTGTAAGAGGTGCAACAAGTATTAGTAATTGGTAACCGATCCTATGACTTGTGCAACCGATTACAAGTTAAATACCATAAATATGTGGTAACCGATCCTAGTACCTAGTCAACCAATTTTTGGAAAGCTAGTGTGACTGATCCTAGTACCCACATGGAGGTAGAACCGAAACTTGTTTTGGTAGAACCGTTAAACCCATGATTGGTGATTTGATGGGATAATCAATCACATAGTTCTTGGAAGTCAGATGAACGAATTCTAAACTTGTTTGGAAGTGTGGCAAATCGGTTCCAAGATTGTAAATATGAAAAAGGGTTTACAAAGTAAAGAAGTCGACATACTTTGAACATGTGCAGTAATTCTTATCTTTTATTGTTCAAAGATATTCCTTAATAACTAAAGGAGAATCCCGGATCGAAATAAATTGAGAATCTTTTAATTAAGGTTTTTAGTTTTATATGCTTTTTAATTTCCAGCAATTAAATGCATATCTTTAGAAAATAAAAATTGGTAATGCATTTACGAATTGGAGATTTTCTACTGAGATTTCGGTCAATATTTGGACAGAGCATCTCCAGGAATTATGAAAACCGAATTTGGAAATATATTGCATATCTTGAGAATATTTCGGTTTTGGAAATTCCTTGGTGTCCATACTTCCTTGGTCTATAAATATTGAAGTTTGTATTTCGAGCAAACTAATCCTCAGAGCCAGCAAAACTACCTAGTTGTGTTGTTACTGGTGGAGCCATCTATTCGAAGAGGAAAGTACCCTAATTAGGCGAAATGTCTTACGACCGCTCGTTTTAAAGACTTCTTTGGGATTGGGAAGATCTACTAGTACCGTTGGTGGGAAACTAGATAATTGCAGTTTATTATTAGTTTTCGATTGATTTGATTGACTAACGGTTGTTGAACTTTGATTGCACCTAGTTTGTTTATGCTTGAGAATCTTCTCTTCTCATATAAGATTCACTCAAACTAGATTGAAGTATCGACGAGGACCTTTAGACTGTTTGTAGATCTAAAGACGTCTTCTGATAATCCATTGTTAACAGACTCCACTATGTGTGTGATTGATCATAAGAGATTCAAGTTGTTTGTGTGCAGGTGTTTATTGAAGATCTAAGAAGATTTGAAGACAAAGAAGATTTCTTATTTGAGTTCATAATCTTTGGTGTGCACAAAACTTGATCGGCTGGGGATCTAACTATAATCGGTTTATCTTTTGATAGATTGGATTGATTAGTTGAGTAGATCGGCATCAATACAATTCTTTGTGATTCGAAGTATTGATTGCATAGTCTAAATAATTACTTTGGTAGTTGTTGAAAGATTGATCTAAGAACCCGACAAAGGAGTTTATTAGGATAAACAGAAGAGCCTTTTGTCAAACTCATATCACGTTGTTTGAAAAGAGTTGTTACCGAACAGATTTGTTGTTCCTTTACTGTTTGGAATACGAACCAAAGGAATTGTTCCAAGTGCGTGACTTATTACAAGTTGGAGGCGCAGGGATATTGAGGGAACTAGGTGAACTACAGGTTTAGTTGCTTGGTCTCAACTATACGAAGTTGGTTTAGATTTTGTATAACGGCTTAATTATGAGAGTATTCAATTCTGGACAAGGTCCCGGGGTTTTTCTGCATTTGCGGTTTCCTCGTTAACAAAATCTTGTTGTGTCTTTTACTTTCTATTTCCGCAATTATAATTGTTTTTATTATAATTAGAAGTAAAATACACAAACGTTAATTCCTAAATACTTGATAACAATCCTATTGTGTTTGGTTAAATCCGAACCTATTATCAAGTAATCATTCTTCGTTGTTGTATTGTCTCGATCTTGTATCCATAGTCAATCACACAAATTATCTTGTTGTCGTATTGTCTCAATCTCGTATCCATAGACGATCACACAAAGTGTGAACCGATTAGTTGTATTGTCTCGAATCAGTCCATAGAAAATCACTTTCGGAGAAAGGACTTATAAGTGGAAAAGTTTTAGATTGAGGTATATTTGGGTACACTCGTCTTTTCAGCAACTCTTATAGAGAAACACTAAAATGAAGAGGGTACCAAGTACACTACAATTTATTCGTATCAACCTACCACAAACACACCTTGTGTAATCTTATAGACATGGTAATTGTTAAAATATTACTTCAACAAGATGTAACTTGGTAATATCTTAATTTGTGACTGAACCAATCTATGGATTGTACCAAGTTTTATTAACGTACAAGTGTATTTACTTTAATGATAAAGAAAAACAATATAATGCGGAAGTACAGTAAATCACACAACACACAAGATTTTGTTAACGAGGAAAACTGCTTGGCAGAACCCCCGGAACCTAGTCCAGTTTTGAATACTCTCATAATTAAGCCACTATACAAATTTGACTACCGCAACTTCGTATGGTTGAGACCAAGTAAACTACTCTTACTCTGTTCTTTCAGTATCCATGCGCCTATAACCAATATGATCTACACACGTGAATCCCAAGATAGAGTCTACTATCTCAAGTTGCTTCACCTGCTGTGAAGACTTCTGCTTCTCAACTCCATTGGATCCTAATCTGCAACAGTAAAGGACTAACCTGTTTCAGTAACCACTCACTTATAAATATCCTTGATCAAAAGGTTAATCAAAGATATTTTAAGTAAAGGATCTTTTGTATACTCAATATATTATTCTTTTAGGTCAAAGATCAACCAAGACAAAGATTACTGGAAAAAACTACCTTAGTTTACAAACTATGAAAGAAATTATCTTGAGAGAAACAACGAGATAGATTGTCGATCTTTACAACAAGTATGATATTTATAAAATATACTTCGCGTTTAGATCCCTGCGAATCATGTTTGCTCGAAGTATCATAAAGATTAGAATACCAAAAATAAAAAGTCTTATAGTCTTTAATTTTGAAAGTACCTGCACAAACAACTTGATTCCTACTAATGATCGATCACACACAGAACGAAGTCTGTTAACTTTGGATGATCATTATTCCTATCTTCAGATCTTGAATCAATAAATAGATCTGAAATATTCAATCCTCAAACAAACTTGAGTGACCTTATATCAGAAGAAAATGACCACAGAATAATCAAGTTTGATCTATTAAGGATAACTACACTTTTAGTCAATCAAATCAAATAATCGAAAACTAAATTTAACAATACGATTTAGTTTTCCACCAACGGTACTACTAAAAGCTTCTTGATCCCAAAGAAGACTTTAAACGAAGGTTACACAAGAGAGAAATATTGAACTATATGATATTTCTGCCTAAGGTAGGTTGGTAAACTAGTCCGCAAACCCTAGATATCTGAGTTTCAGAAATGCATGAGGGTTGGCGAACCAGTTCACAAACTAAGAGTTCAGATGGGGACAGTTTACGAACCGTTATGGACTGAATTTTGGAAGTTGGTATTATAGGCTAGCAGTTGACGAATCCGGTTCACGAATGGTGGTCAACTGAGTTCGGTGGTATCATAGTGTTGGCGAACTCGGTTCACGAAACGTTGCACCCTGACTTGTGAACAAGCCTAACGGTTCACTAACCGTTGTACCAACTGTCCTGGTTTAAGACTTTAGCAAATGCTTAAAAACTTATTTTTTAAATATGTTTAGCATTGCTAGAACTCTTACACTTCTAAGACTTTATTGATCACTAAAAAACTTATGTGTGTGCATCATGATTAAATTCTTAGGTGTATAAATGAACATCAAATTTCTATAGTTCTTCGTCACACTTTCTAAACCAAACAATCTGAACAATCATTGTACACGGTTCCATAACCGGTTCATAGTGTATATTATTCTATTGTATTCTCAAGACCTAAAAGTGTTTTCTTGATTCTCAAGTTATCTTAGATTGAATTCTAAGCAACCCTTGGTCTTTGATATCAATAAATAGAGATGTTATTTCAACTGGGAAATTCAATCCCTGGCACTTTTTGTCCTAGTTGATTCCAGAGTCGTCCTATAAACCTAGGTTTCCTCTGAGAAACATAATTAGGTATACGACTAAAAGACTTCGCTTTGGGGATTCGTGAAGCCAGGTCCGACTATCTTTACCTTGATAGTTCGTGTATCCTGATCTTGGTTTTTTATTATCGAGGTTTTAGTATTCTCTTTTAGGCAGGATAAATAGTAATCACAAAGTTTACTTCGTATCATAATTTGTGATTCCTCAAGATAGGTATATGAAAACTGATCTTAGTAGATCTTTTGAAGATTGTTCTTGAGAGGTGGTTAAGAACCAAGGTTGCTCTTCGGGAATCATAAGTTCCGCATTTGTGAGATTTGCTAACTTTGTATATTGCAAACAGATTTCCTCACCTTGATCTTTGATCTAAACGGAAATCAAATAGGCTTATCTGTTAGAGGCAGATTGGTATCAAAAGTATTCACTTCAGCTGAAGCAACTCTTAGGATGTAAAGGAGTCGGATAATAAGGGAATCAAATACGTAGAGCCTTGCGAGGTTTAAGAGACGTAAGGAGCGCGACTATAACTGAATCGCTTGGAAGATGGATTCGGTTTCAACTACATTCCAGTCCGAAGTCTGATAGTAGGCTAGTGTCTGTAGCGGCATAATACAGTTTGGTATTCAAATCTGGACAAGGTTCCGAGGTTTTTATACAGTTGCGGTTTCCTCATCAACAAAACTTTTGGTGTCTTGTGTTTTTTCTTTTCCACATATTGTGATCGATTACAAGACTCGTTTCTTGTAGAATTAGTATCTTGAAAGATAGATAACAAGTTTTATTGCTCGGAAAAATTCCGATTGAATTATTTGGATACGACTAGATTGATCTTGGATATTATTTATTGAGATCGTCCAAGTACTCTTCTTAACGATCAGGTTCATGGACTCCATAGTTTATAATTATGATCGAGAAGAGTTGGAGATATAAACTCTATATACATATTGTCAAAGATCACTAAGTTGGTCTACTTGCGTTTGTATTAGATTTTGTCCATACATGTTTCCGAACGAAAAAGTTGGTGGTGTACTTGGTACCCTCTCATTTTCAAAAGGTAACCGTTACAAAACCTAAAACTGGTATAGCAACCTTAGGAAAAACTTCATGGTGCGGGAACATCATGGGTTGGTGCGCATATGTGCCGTCCCTGTGTGAATTAGACATACTTTCTGGTTTCCAGGCTTGTAACTGCCGAGCTAAATGTTAATCCTATGTCCAACACTTCAAACGATCTTCGACTCTCAGCACCTACAGTTCATATTGCCGGCACACGAGCTCCATTTCAAGTCCATGCCCTTGCATTTCTCTGACCGCAACAAAGAGATTTTTTTTTTTTTTTAGCTTCAGTTTCGCCAACAATATCTTTGGTCTCCAATTTGTTGACACGAGCTTTAACCGCGTGCACCGATGCAACCCATTTTGGTGCTTTTTCTTCTTTTTTATGAATGCAAGCCATTGTACCTGAAAATATAAAAACAAAACATAATATACAAAATAACAAGAGAACTAATAAGAAAAGCATGCAAAATCGATATTAGAATCAAATTCCCACACACTTAATCTTTGCTAGTCCTCGAGAAAACAAAACAAAACTAAAATACAACTCCTTTTCGTCGAGGTTACGGTTATTTTTAGCGAATGTAACAAGCCTTTGAACCACTAGGTGTCCCTAGTGGATGAGCTATAGTCTCGTGAAGGTTTACAAGAGGTGTACCTATAAAGCCATTTACTCCAAATTCCAACTACCTGTGAAGAATCTATGAACAAATCCAAAATGACTATTGGAAGAAGTACCCTGATGCGAATCCAATACATATGTAAGTAACAAAGATCTACTCAGATAGTCGAACAAAACCACAATACTCAGAATCTAACTAACCACAATCACACATGAATAGATTAAGAACATGGATATAGAGATAGATGTTTGCAAATGTTGACTAAAGTGAACGGTGTTTCCCATATTTGTCTGAAGGTCACTGCCAAAATCGACCTATGAATCCAAATGGATTGAGATACTGGTCTGAACACTAATATCAACTCAGCTGGCATATACAAGGGAACCAGTGGTCGATAATCCTATTTCTAGATCAACTCAGTTGTCATATACAAGGGAACCGACGGTCGACTTATTAATAAAACAATAATAATAATTGTTTTCTTTTCCTTTTTCACTTTTTTTTTTCTTTTCAATATTTTTTTCTTTTCTGAATTGACAACATGATTGGATCTTTTGGATCCAAGCGCATGCTTCTTGTCAGCAGATTACATGGTAATTCCCATGGATCCTGCATTCCACGCTTGTTTAGGCGATGGAGACAGGGATAATAAACACATATTGCTATCCAAGTGTCCATCTATTTTTTTTCCCAATTATATATACCCCGATTGGTCTAACTGGTCTGGTCTTTTTTTCTTCTTAGTAACTTAATCCTCTATTTCATCTCAAGTGATAACAATTCAATGCTGGTGCCCCACCAAATCACTTAGAGAAGTAAATTTTTTGCAAAAATAAAAACAAAAGGTGATATGGTGACGACTCCGAGATATGGTGACAACTATCATGTTATTTCTAACACCTAAGCTTTGTCCTTTTAGTTAATGGGTTCCTCAACTCCTACAACCAAGATGTTTCCATCCACTTATATTGTTTAGTGTCATCCTGAAGGCACAAATTTCTAGATTTTGGAGTTTATAAAGCAATTTTTTTTTCTTCTATTTTTCTATTTATAATTTTTTAACTAAAGGCATCAAACTCTACAAATTATATACAAATTACATAAATACTCCCCCACACTTAAACTTTACATTGTTCTCAATGTAAATTTAGTCATTCAAAGTAAAGTTCAAGATGGGAAATTCCTAAAATGATAAGCAAAATAAGAAAATAAAGATAAAATGCGTAAAAATAAAAATATAGGAATATAACTACAAAAATGATATTCCAACTCATAGCTACTTTTGAACGATAGAGGATGAACATTAAACAACCTATTTAGTTAGCATCTGATCCCAACTCAGCCAATATATACCTCATCGTCAATAAAAAAATCCATCTACTTAGAAAGGCTAGTGTTCATTCTAAATTGTTCAAAAATCTCTAAAAGTTGGAGTTTTGATATGCAAAATAAAGACAAAATGCTTAAAAATAATAATAAAAAAAGGATAAAGATGCAAAACCAATGGGTTTCCTTCCACTTAGCGCTTGGTTTAAAGTCGTCAGTCCGACTTTTATCTCCAATTACTCCTCCAGAGGGAGTGGATCACTCAATGTGACCATATCCTGATTCTCCGTCACAAATTGTTCATAGTACGGTTTCAAACGATGGTCGTTGACCTTGGAAACTATCCCTGTTTTGGGATAAATAATTTCAAATGCACCATGAGAAAATACGTTAGTAACAACAAATGGTCCAATCCATCTGAACATAAGTTTACCGGGAAACAATTTAAGACGAGAATGGAATAAAAAAAACTTTCTGCCCTACTTCAAAACTATGTCGGGAAACCATTTTGTCATGGAAAGCTTTGGTATTTTCTTTGTAAATGCGTGAAATTTTATATGCATCATTACATATCTCTTCTAACTCATTGAGTTGAAGCTATGTTCACCAGCTGCATCTAATGCCATATTACATGCCTTGATAGCCCAGTAAGATTTATTTTCAAGTTCGAAGGGAAGATGGAAAGGTTTACCATAGACAAGCCTAAAAAGAGAAATACCGATGGGTGTCTTGTAAGCTTTCCTATATGCCTATAATGCATCATTGAGTCTATAACTCTAATCTTTCCTTGAAACGTTCACCGTCTTCTCTAGGATGGACTTAATCTCCCGGTTGGAAATTTCAGTTTAACCGCTCATTTGTGGATGATACGGTGTGTCAACTTTATGAGAAATGTTATACTTCTTTAGAAGAGCGTGAAAGGATTTCTTGAAGTGAGAACCTCCATCAGTAATCACCACTCGAGGTGTACCAAATCTAGAAAAGATATGTTCCTTCACAAACTCACAAACAACTTGAGAATCATTAGTGGGGGTGGCTTTAGCTTCCACCCATTTAGAAACACAATCTACAACAAGAAGTATATAAAATTTCCCTTTGGAATTCACAAAAGGACCCATAAAATTTATACCCCAAACATCAAAAATCTCAACAGCGAGAATGGTGTTTGCGGCATTTGGTTTCTAGCACCTAGATTGTCTGTCCTTTGACACCTATCACAAGCCTTGCAAAATAAATATGCATCCTTAAGCAATGTGGGCCAATAAAAGCCGATTTCTAGAACCTTGAGGGTTGTCCTCTTAGCTCCGACATGGCCACCACAAGCATATGAATGACAAAAATTCAGAATTGATTGGAACTCGGATTCGAGTACGCACCTGCGGATCATTTGATCGGAGCAATACTTCCACAAATAAGGTTCATCCCAAATATATTGCTTAGCTACCTTCTTGAGCTTGTGTTTCTGAAATGTAGACATGGAGTTAGGTTCTTGTCCCGTCACCAAGAAGTTAACAATATCAGCGTACCATGGAGTTGTGCCAACAACCGCAAAGAGTTGCTCATCAAGGAAACTATCATGCAAAGGAATCGCTTCTTTGGACACAACCAATCTGCTTAGATGATCCGCTACGGTATTATCACTACCCTTCTTGTCCTTGATTTGCATGTTGAACACTTGAAGAAGAAGTATCCATCTTATGAGTCTTGGCTTAGTATCCTTCTTTGTTAGAAAGTATCGAAGTGCAGCATGGTCTGAGAAAACAACCCCTTTCGTACCCACTAAATAAGATCTAAACTTCTCTAATTTCAAACACTATGGCCAAAAGCTCATTTTCAGTAGTTGAGTAGTTGATTTGTGCTCCATTGAGAGTTCCAGAAGCATAATTAATAGCATATGGAACTTTACCATCTCGCTGTCCAACACGGCTCCAACAGCATAATCACTAGCATCGCACATCAACTAAAAGGGCTTGCTCCAGTCCGGTGGTTTGATGATTTGTGCAGTAGTCAACAGCTTCTTCAAGGTGTCAAAAGCCTCCTTGTATTCCTTGTCACAATCAAAGGTCACATCTTTCTGCAAAAGTCTACACATGGGCATTGCAATCTTGGAGAAATCCTTGATGAATCTCCTATAAAAACCTGCATGACCAAGAAAAGAGCGAACCTCCCTCACAGATGTGGGGTATTGTAAGTTCCGAATCAAATCTATCTTAGCTTTTTCCACTTCTAACCCCCTAGAAGATATAACATGGCCTAGCATAATCCCATGATTCACCATAAAGTGACACTTTTCCCAATTAAGCATAAGATTAGTTTCTACGCATCGTTTAAGAATAAGTGTAAGGTTATCTAAGCATTCGTCAGAATAATCACCATATACACTAAAGTCATCTATAAACACCTCTATGATGCTTTAGACATAATCTGAAAATATACTTACCATACAACGTTGAAAAGTGGCAAGAGGGTTGCACAAGCCAAATGGCATATGTCTATACGCAAAAGTGCCAAAAGGACAAGTAAACGTCGTCTTTTCTTGATCTTCCGGAGCTATTATAATCTGATTATAGCCTGAAAAACCATCAAGAAATCAATAGTGAGAGTGTCCATCCAATCTTTCAAGCATTTGATCAATAAATGGTAAGGGAAAATAGTCTTTTCGGGTGGTAGAGTTGATCTTTCGGTAGTCAATGCAAACTCTCCAACCGGTCTGAATTCTAGTTGGAACCAAGTCATTATCTTCGTTTTTCACCACTGTGATACCGGACTTCTTTGGAACGACTTGAACCGGGCTTACCCATTTGCTATCTGATATGGGATAGATAACCCATACATCCAACAACTTCAGGATTTATTTCTTGACTACTTCCATCATCATAGGATTCAAGCGACGTTGAGCTTCTCTTGTTAGTTTTGCACCCTCCTCAATAAGTATTCGGTGCATACAGGTGGAAGGGCTGATTCCTTTGATATCTGCAATAGTCCAACCAATGACAGACTTATACTCTCTTAGCACCCGAACAAATTTCTCCTCTTGCACCTTGGTAAGGTCTTTGGCCATGATCACCGGTAACTCTTCCTTGTAACCTAAATATACGTATTTGAGGTGATCCGAAAGAGGTTTCAACTCAAGAATAGGTGCCTGCACAATCGACGGTAAAAGTTTCTCATAGTAAGTGGCAAGGAAACATAAGAAACATTATACTTTTGTGGAACTTCTTGTAATAAGTTAAGAGATAAAACAGCCTCTTTAAGCTCATCACACATAGACAATTCACTTTCAAGGTCTTTGTATTTTCCATAACCTAAACACTCCATTATGGTGTTTTCTAAAACATCATCACATTCAATTCAAAAATCTATTGAGCAAGAGAATCAATAACATCAATTGAAAAACAGGAATGCACATCACTAGGATATCTCATGGCCTCAAAGATATTAAAGCTTATGATTTCATCATCAAATTCCATAGTTAAGGCGCCTTTAAAAACATCTATCTTTGTTCTAGCGGTTCTCATGAATGGTCTACTCAACATTAAGGGGGTAGAAAATGGTGAATCTTCATCCATCATTGGTTGGTGAGTGCACCACCACTTGCGGCACTCGAGTGTAGAATTGATGCGTGTTTGCAGCCATGTTCTCTAGCAAGCTTGTAGCTTCAGCAATGGTCTTGTTGGTGAGTGCACTACCACTTGCGGCATCAATCAAATGTCTCTTGTTAGGAAGCAACCCCTCATAGAAATATTGAATGACAAGTTGATCACTGATTTGGTGGTGTGGACAGCTAGCTAAAAGCTTCTTGTACCGCTCCCAATACTCATAGAGAGTCTCCCGGGATACTAGCCTAATACCACAAATCTCCTTGCGAATCACTGCTGCTTTTGATGCCGGAAAATACTTCTCAAGGAACAACTTCTTCATCCCATTCCATGTGGTTATACTCCCAGGAGGTAAGTAAAAGAACCATTCTCCCGCAGCATCTATAAGGGAGAAAGGAAACGCTGTCATCATATCCATATTGGCATCTGCAGTTGCTTGCTTCAAACTAGTCACGCCATGATGAAATTGTTGCAAGTGACGATTATGATCTTCTACCGCTAAACCTCTGAATTTGGGCAGCAAGTGAATCAATTGCGGCTTCATTCAGCTGAATACATAGAGGCTACTGGTGCATGAGAAAAAAGGTGAGACAAGCCCTCTAGTGCTGTGATAAACAGATATGGAAATAAGGGGTCACCTTTTCGGAGACCCCTCGATGGGCTAAATTGAATTCCTGGAACCCTATTTAACAACACAGTGGATTTCACAGTTGATATACATTCATAAATCATATCACACCATTTATCAGTAAATCCAAAGTTTTCAAAAATATGCACAATGAAATGCCATTCCATTTTGTCAAAAGCTTTTGATAAGTCTAACTTTAAAGCTAAATAACCTTTCTTAAACTTGCTAGTTTGCATGTAATGCAGTATTTCATGAGCAATAACTATGTTGTCCACAATCTGTCACTTTGGAATGAAAGCAGACTGATTAGGAGCTATAATTTTCTCAAGAACAATTTTTAATCTAGTAGCCAATATTTTTGAAATTAACTTATATAAAGCATTACTCAAACTAATTGTCATAAAATCAACCGGAGTGATTAGGTTCTCTATTTTAGGAATTAAAGCAATGAAATTTCATTTAAAGACTCCGGAAGTTTACCCGATTCAAAAAAACTTCTTACTAGATCAACAAACTCATGTTCCAAAAGATTCCAATGAGATTGAAAAAATCCCGGTGGGTATCCATCTGGCCCCGGAGATCCCCACGAATTAATACTAAATAACACCTTTTTAATTTCCTCTGTGTCTGGCATTCTGATTAACACCTCATTTTTAGCATCTGTAATAACTTTAGGAATAATATTTTGTCCTTCAGTTGTACTTATACCCTGAAAATTATTTTTAAGAAAAACATCCAATTATTCCTTCTCTTCCAACCAAAGTCCTGAGCTATCTCTTAACAAGTGAATATAATTATGTCTTTTTCTCTTTGATCCCTACTGTTTTCTATCCAATATATTTTCAATCTTGGTCCAAGTTTCCAGTTCATCCTCAAGATTCTTCAATCTTTTTCTAGAGACCAAATGACCAGGCTTAACATTTTCTATATCTATATGTTTTAAAATCCTCTCTTTGTTTTTAAAAATGTTTTTGAAAACATTTCTATTCCAATCCTTAAAATCCACAGCAAGAACTTTTAACAATTCCTGCAAATTATTATTATTCTGCAACTTATGAACATTCCAAGCATTCTCTATGAAAGTTTTATACTCCTTATGTTCCATCCACCCTCTAAAAAATTTATAAGGCCTGTCTTGTTTGACTCTAATTGGATCAATTTCTATAAGTAAAGGATTGTGATCTGAGGCAGTCATTGTAAGGTGATGAACTAAAGCATGAGGAAAGCATTCAAACCAGTTCATATTTACAAGACTCCTATCAATCCTTTCTCTAATATGTTCCACTCCTTCTCTCTAATTAGACCAAGTAAAAGGATCACCTGTGAACTTCAAATCTATAAGGCTAACTTGTTGGATTACAAATTGAATGATTGTGGTAGCACTAGATTTGGACTCATTACCCCCTTCTTTTTCACTTCTATGTAAAACAAAATTTAGGTCACCAACAATCATCCAGGGATGATTAAGTTGAGACGCTAAAGATTGGATGTACTCCCATTGATTATTTTTTTGCCTTGAGAGTTCAGGGCACCATACATACAAGATGTATAACACATCACCCCTCTAACCTTAAAGTGATGGTAATTATATTCAATTAAATTTCCCTTAATTGAACCTCTAAGTTATTGAACCAAGCAACAATTTGACCCCCTGATTTTCTTATTGATGGAATAATAATCCAGTCCTTAAAATTCAGTTTTCTAGCAGACAATTCCATTTTTTCAAGTGACATTTTTGTTTCAGAAATGAAAACCAGATCAGGTTTATGTTTTTGAATTAAAAACTGAAGATGATTGAAAGTTTTTGGGTTATTGCAACCCTGAGCATTCCAAGATAAAATAATCATTCCTAATAAAACTAACCACTGTGAAACTATTCGAGTAAAAACATACAAAGAAAAAACTATGGAAGAAGATAAATTACTAGTACTACCAAAACAACATGCAAGAAACACCCAATTACAAATAATAAAGATCACACAACAAAACAGATAGATAAATGTGAAAATCTGAAAGAGATAATTAGGACTACTAACCGAAAACGAGCTTTTGGTACTTGATGTTCCCTCTCCAATCTTTAGATCCCGAACCTTCTCAGAGACCATAGCATCTTCATTTAAAACATCATCTGGAGCTTCTATTGGTATTGGGTTTATAAGATCCTCATCCCCTTCATATATTTTCAGAGCTGTAGAGATAATTTCACTTGGTGTAACTCTGCCCAGATCTTTGTACTCAGCCAATAACCAAGCATACCCTTGGAGATATAACTTTCCTTCTATGAGCTTCTGCAAATACATCTCTTTTTCCTTCTTTTTCACAAGATCTCCTGTTTCAGTTTTATTCCCCAACACTTGTTTTTGTTTACTTTTCTCAGCATTCTTCCCCTGATGTTCAGTCTATCTAATTGTTACTGCTCTAGTCTTCATCTCTGGATTTGGGCATTGCCAATTAATCTCCATTCTTTGTGTCTTCCCATTTCCTTTATTAACTGCGTCTTTGTCTATCAGACTAATAAACTCAGTTGAAGATTGATCAGTCTTATTTCAATGTTTAGCTTTATTCTTCTTAAGCTCTAAGTATCCTTTCGCTTCTTGTTTAGTCCCCACAATAATAGGAACTTCAGGAGCTTGGTTTTTGCAATCATAATCAGAAGGGTGAGCTATCCCCATACATTTTGTACATACTTTTGCAGGAAGACCTTTGTAGTCAATCTCAATCTTTTTCTTTCTGGTTCCCAAGTCTTCCATGATCATATCAACTCTTTTAACTAGAGGCTTACTCAAGTCTACTATGACCAAAGTTTTATATTCTCCATTATGTGGACCAATCATCATCAACACTTCTCCTAGTTGTTTTGCAACTTTCCTAGCCATATAGACTCTTCCATATATAAAGCTACTGAATTTAAAAGCTGTCCAAAATACATATTTATTGAAATTAAGATCAGAGTGTCTTACCTGGTCTATTTTTTCTCTAAAAACAAGCGGCCTACCATCCACAGAAGCATTTGACATTACCACCTTTGCGAATTCTTCAGGATCCTCAAAAGAAAAGAAAAATAGATGTTTTGTTTTTGTATCACTTACTTCAAGTTTAAACTGCAACTGCCATTTGCTCTTCAGTTCTCTTTTCATTTGATCATGCCTTGTCTTAGAACTATAGAATCCTTCTTCCTGAAATAACTTTCTGACTAGTTCCAAAGATTCATTCCTTCTAATGCATGCAGAAGCTTTCTTTATGAATTATAATAATTTGCGGTTATCCAAATCATTAAGATTTTCATGTTGTTCCATTAACTTTGGTATTGTGCTCAAACCTTCTGAAGTAATTGGATTATCCATCTTATGTGTTAAACTATTGATGAATTCAAAATACAGTATATGCAGAGCAAATAGAGAATATGTAGTTATAAGACAAAAAAATTCTTTCTCAACTTCCTTTATACCTGTATAGCAAATAACACAAATGTTCTCTATTTTTTCTTCCTTTGTCACATGTAAAAAAATTCTTCTATAAAATACATGCAGATACCCATCTTGCGTACAACAAAAAAATCCAATTTTTTAGTTATACTGAGTAAATTCTGAAACCTGCAGAAGCTCATGATTACTGACCTGCAAATCCTCCATCGCAGGAAATCTATTCTCAATAGAATATTGTTCCACCGTTTAGAAAAATATACACATGTAGATCTACTTCGAGCAAGTGGAGTCATATTATAGATTAAACCTTTCCATTTGATAACCAATTGTTGAAGGGGATCCACCCAACACCGCTTAGCATACTCGGCCATGGAATCCGGTAAGAGTAATCCAAAGATTTTGCGAAGGAAATCTTTCCCAAAGTTCCTAAGAATTAAGCTGAAATGAAATCCATATTGAAAAACATATTTTAAATCAAATTTCAAAAACCCTAAAAGTGAAAACCGGTAAAAAAAAATTGACAAATCAAAACAGAACTTTTTGAATTCAAGACATAAAATTTCCACTTATCTGATTGATTACTCTTATCATGAACATTGAAATCTTCTTCGTCTCGATTAAGTTTCAATTGATTTTCTGAAAAAATCGGAGGATAGTGAGTTAACCCATTTTTCTCCCGATTCACAGAGCCTTTTCTCCTTTCATTTGAAGGTATTCAATAAAAAGTTTCATTCAGATACCGAATTAAAGAATCAAAATTTATATATAGAGAAAAAATGTTATTATATGAATATAAAGACAACCAAACCGAGCTGTCAGTGATCGAAGAGGAAATTCAAAGGTGTTTGGAACCTGCTCAATTTTAGTTACTAGGGGAAATTAAAAATAACTTCAGATTAATAGTCTAGGTTTTGAGTATATCTCAATCCCGGGTTGTGATGGCGATGCTATGGGCGGTAGTGGTGAGAGTGCCAGTGAATATGCTGCTGGTGGTGATGCTATCTGCAGAGGTGATAAGTAGATCTTGTTGATACATGAAAAATAATATCCCTTAATGGGTCTGGGGTGCCCCCAAAGGGGGGAGGAAAGCCTCACATAAGACATGGGGACTTGGGGACTAAGCCCAAGTCTAATGAGAAAGTACCCATGAAACAAAAAGGACAAGGAAGGGATTAATGAAGAAGGAAGAGGTTGTATTAAAAAGAATGTCATTAAAAGTAATTAAGGAAGTTTAGGACATGTTGCATGATGTCATAAAAGGAGGGGCTTTTGGAAAGTCTATATAAGGAAGGACAAGGTATAATGGAAAGGCAACTCTTTCTTTTACCATTCCTAGTAAGTGTGGTCATCAGGTGTGACTAGGATGGGTAGGACCAAAATCATAATCACCCCTCAACATTTGGCGACCACACCCGGAGGATCGTGCCTAGCTCACCATGACACACCCAGGAGAAACTAGCTCAGGCGCGTCAAAGAACCGATCAACCGATCGACCTATCAACCTGGACGAGGTAACAATTGATGAAAACGAATACAACGAAGAGGAAGTACTAGTTCAAGATATCGTCACGCAACCAACGATGAACAAACCCCAGAATAGATAAGCAAGCGCGATACAGGAGAAAAACACACAAGCGACCCATACACAGAAGCCCACATCCTTAGCCTTGCAGGATTTACGAAAAGAGCTGGAAGAACGCGCACGAAGATGGAAGGAACTAGAAAACTGGATAGGACAGGCTATAGCAGCGGGCCAAAGAACCCCCAAGGAAGTAACACAGGGCGAAGGACACCAGAAAGGCAAATTAACAGCAGCATCACAAGAAGAAATATCAAAATACCTGGAGCAAAACTACCACGTGGTGAAGCAAGACAACCATCATCTCACGAGTATCCCTTACCCAACAAGTATCCGCGAGTACCAATACCCTGGAGACAACACATCCCCAAAATTCAAAACGTACGACGAACAATAAAATGCAAGGTAACACCTCAGCCGATTCCTATCAGCAATGAATGAAAAGATCTCTGATGGGAAACTGTGTCTAAGAGAATTCCCCAAGTCATTAACGGGCACAACATTCACCTGGTACGACAACCTAAAGGCGGAAAGTGTAGATTCTTGGCCAGCCATATCCGCGCTCTTTCTTGGAAAATTTTACTCAGCAAAGAGAAAGATCACATCAATTGAGTTGAGTCAGAGTGGTCAACGGACATGAGAAGAAATAAGGAAGTACATCTTACGTTTCCGGCGCCTTGCATCGGACTTCCACGAGGACATCAACGAAAAAGCGCTTGTCGAAATATGTGTGCGCGGAATGATACCCCCTTTAAAGGGAGCTCAATCAACTTCATATTCCAGACTTTTGTTGAATTAGAAGAAGCAGCGGAAAGGATTGCCGACTATGTAGAAGAGACATACGCGGACCCCACCTGGAACCACGCAGTCCACGCCGTGACCGAAGCACCACACAATGTAAAGCCCAACACTAACAGGGAGAAGAAAGATCAGTTCCGAACACCCGATGGAAACCTGGGGGGAATAAATGGACCAGACGGGACTCCAATCCACCACCCCCTTTGCCATGTAACAGAGAACAAATAATCGAGCTCTTGAATCAATGGGTCGCGAGAGGGGAAATCAAGTTATCCCCAACAGTGGTAGATATCAATAAAATGGATAAAAACGCCGCCAAATACTTCCATTATCATCAAAGGTTAGGCCACCCGACGATGAATTGTTTCGCTTTAAGAAGCATATTTGAACGCAAACGCGTGGATGGAGAACTCGAAGCAACAAAGAAAGCAATCGAAGACGACCCTCTCCCTCATCACTAAAGTCACCAGCGGACAGAGCATGCACAAAGCAAGAAAGATACGATCACGTTCCACCACTCGCGGCCAAAACTGATTAGTAATAAAAGGCAGTACCTTATGAGAAAGGCAAGTTTTGCTCTTTCTACCCGTTGTAAACAACAACGATATAGAATAAAGAAAGCATTGCAGGATTTTCTTTGTAGTAACACAACTTACAGAAAAGGCTACGGGAATGCCAAAGGCGCCTGGTCGGTTGACAAACTTATAGAGGCTATGGGAATGCCAAAGGCGCCCAGTCGGCCAAGAAATACAG
>JAJJMB010008429.1:2821550-3033881 GCA_023531105.1 Papaver atlanticum | reverse complement strand
CCAAAGGCGCCCAGTCGGCCAAAAAATACAGAAAAGACTACGAGAATACCAAAGGCGCCCGGTTGGCTGACAAACTTGCAAAGGCTATGGGAATGCCAAAGGCGCCCAGTCGGCCAAGAAATACAGAAAAGTCTACGGGAGTGCCAAAGACGCCCGATCAGCTGACGGGTATAGTAAAGGTTGCAGGAGTGCCAAAGACACCCAATCCCGCCCCGCTCATCTGAAAAATAAAAGGTGGGAGTAGGCGCGTTTAACCTACGCTCTACCCCATCCCACCCCGCTCATCTGAAAAAATTAAAGGGGGGAGTAGGCGCGTTTAACCTACGCCCTACCCCATCCTGCCCCGCTCATCTGAAAAAGAAAAGGGGGAGTAGGCGCGTTTAACCTACGCCCCACCCCACCCCGCCCCGCTCATCTGAAAAAGAAAAGGGGGAGTAGGCGCGTTTAACCTACGCCCTAACCCCACCCCGCCACGCTCATCTGAAAAAGAAAAGGGGGGAGTAGGCGCGTTTAAACTACGCCCTACCCCATCCCACCCCGCTCATCTGAAAAAGACAAAGGGGAGTAGGCGCGTTTAACTTACGCCCTACCCCACCCCGCCCCGCTCATCTGAAAAAGAAAAGGGGGGGGGGGGAGTAGGCGTGTTTAACCTGCGCCCTACCCCATCCCGCCCGCTCATCTGAAAAATAAAAGGGGGAGTAGGCGCGTTTAACTTACGCCATACCCTATCTCGCTCAACCCCTAAAACAAAAACAAAAAGGAGGGGGAGTAGGCGCGGATAATCAAACAAACACTCCTCCCCCCATTTCACCCATAACCAAATATTGCATCAAGAACAATAAAACTTAAAATATTAAACACATATAAGCAAACATAATCTCACAATAAAAGATCCAGAAATAATATAAAAAAAACACGACAAAGTATCCAAAGCAAAGAAAGGGCACACAATGTTTGGAGAAAATGGAATAAAAAAGCATCAAGCCGATTGGAATGCAGACCATTTTTGTCGCTTTTTCTCGAGTTCTGCACGAATATTCTCTTCCGCAGTTTCTGCTCGTAGCACCTCATCGCTCGCCACTCCCACATTGGCAAGAAGCTGATTTAACGCTGTCTTCCTAGCAGCAGTCGTCTTTGAACGCTTCGCCAGCTCTTCCTCCAGCTTAGAAATTTGCCCTGGGAGGTGCACACGGGGGTCATTACGGTCCTTCACCTTCTTCAGCAGCTCTCCCAACCACCCCACCATAAAGTTGAGTTTAACCTCCAAACGAACGGTAATCTCCCAACCATGCATCATCGCCGCATCAATGGGACCATCCCTCACCCGCGTAAGTTGATCGGCGACCTCCAGAAGGTTTTTAGTCATGTAGCGCAAAATCCGCATGTCCAAAAGATCCGCCTTCACCATGTGACCGCCACCGCGCTCCAAATGTCCCTATAAGTGACAGCAAAGATGGATGGCACCCAAAAACCATGGACCAGCGAGTGAGTTGAGGGGTCGACCCCAGCCTCAGCAGCACTCACTACCTTGGGGAAGCGAAACTGCGCATCCTCGGGATAGCCGGCACATCAGGAACATTGGGACGCCCCTCCGAGGGATCAGCTAATGCAGTATTATCGTCATCTACGCACGCACGCTTCACAGCACCATCAGGAATCACGCGCCGCACACCGTCAGCGCTGGAAATCTCTGGTTTAACAGTCTCTTCACTCTTCTTACCCATGTCCTACAACCAGAAAAGGACGAACATTGGTGAACACACTGAGAACATAACGACAGAAGTACAAAAAAAATAAGAGAAACTGACCTTGGGAACGGCTGAATTGAGCGAGGGATTAAAAGTTTTACGCCGAGATTCAGAAGAGCCAGCAGCCGATTCAGAGTCACTCGCAGGATCTGAAGAATAGAAAGTAAGTAACATTGCAAGAAACGTCCGGATTTATACAAAAAAAAAAAGAGGGAGAGAGAGAAGAGGAGAGTAAAGAAGACATCAACACATGTATTAAATAGAAGACTGCGAAATTTACCCTTAGGGTCGTCCGATGGTCGGGCCACACGGGCTGAAGACCCACCCAAAGCTGACCGGTTCGACCCAGAAGGACTCATTGAGTGCAACACGTTACTGGGAAAAGCTGGGGCCTCACCCCTGGCACTGACGGTTTTAGCCCGCAAAGGATTGACCGACGATATATAAAGGCGCGGGGTTACCCAGCCATCTCCTTCAGATAAATTAACCCCAAGACAGCGTACTAGATCTACGAACGAAGAGTTACCGCCCGCTCCTTGGGGAGGCTGTGGCGCGCTTCTCTTCCGAGCCTGTGTAAGAGAAAGTGACGAGATATTAACAGAAGAACAAGGGCGAAAAGAAGACGATTTAGCCGCCTCTCGTCTAGCTTTCTTGGCGAGGCTCTTCTCAGACCAATCGCTTTCGGGCATGTTCAAATACTCCTCTATTAAATAAGAAGGAGCCTTCCACCCCACAGGATTGGGTGGAGGAACAGCCTGAGAATGCATCCACCACCACTTAAACAAAAAGAAAAATAAGAGGGGAAAGGGGACGAGCATAGCAAAACAAATGACAAATACCTACACCTCCGGAAGACTGATATTCGGCCTCGACACTTGCAATCTGGGAGGTTTACGATCGTAAAAAAACAACTTTCCTCCCTTTTTCTTCCTTATGGGATCATGACCTTCAGGAGGGTCCCAGGTGGTCACCAGCGGATCCAGCGGACGACCCTTGATAGCCGAGCTAAGGTTATTCTCAGGAGCTATGGCATCGTCAAGCTTAACCTTGCCAGATGCGTGCAGTATCCGGAGGTCCTCATAAGATAAATCACGGGGAGGAGATGGGTCGCGCAAAAGAAAATTCAAAGCCCGACGACGCATGAGAAGTTGATACTCGTGGGATCCCTCGGTAACCGCCAAAGGATGCTCCAGCATAGGTTGCCGGAAAGAAAAGTTAATTCCTCGGTCGCCCAGACGTGTTGGTCCCTTAAAAACAAAACGGTCAAAGCTCACGGTGATATCTTCAATTTCGGAGCTACTCCAAGGTGGGAACCTGAGAGGAGCCCCCTGATCAAACCCAACTTGCCGAGCTGCACGGTTAGGATTGTAAGACATAGCGATAAACTTGCCAGCATAAAAACCAGGAAGATAACCAGGCTACACCGCCATCACCGAATCAAAGTCCGACTCTTTCAAGGTCTGTGTCTAGTCCAACTCATGATCAAGTGGAGAAGTAAAGTCATAATGCGCTGGACCAGACCGATTATCATGATAAGGAAATGACACAAAGCTCTTGGCCACATCTATGCACTTCGTCATGTCACCCTTGGGCACCTTCCCCTTGCCGTTCCAAAGGTCCATCCACGGGTAGCCATAGGTAACAGGGACTTTCTTAACTGTGTCTTCATCCTGCTCAACATCTTCTTCACGATGAACCGCTAACACGTGAGGGTCAGGCGCATATTCAGGAAGGTGTTCCCAAGATCACACTTGCATAAAAGAGGTCGGAATATAAGTCTCGACCTTATGAGCTGAGTTGACTATATGAACATCGTGGCAAAACAAGTCTAAGTGACGATACAAACCACCTAAAAACATCGGCGCCAAAGGAAAAGAAACACCACGAGATTACAACACCTCCATCGGCACAAGCTCACTTTTAATGGTATCCTGAGGACTATACTCGAATACATCGTGGCAAAGCCAGAACAAGATATAAGCAGCTAGTTCAGCGCGGGGGTTCTCTTCTTTCCTTCGAGGAGGTAAGACCTTTCCATCTACCAACCGTGGATCCCAATACTTGATCCAAAGGGAAAAAGAAGCACGTCGGTTGCGTTTAATAACCATTTCAGGATCCACCTGATTCGAAGAGGCTGTCAAGTCGTGAACCGCATCGTAGGCATGAATAGAGCTAGCAAGTAAGCGCTCTCTTTTTGGGTGCGCTGAAGGAGACTTCTTCTCATGAACCACTTTTGCCTTCTCTTTAGTAACGGGTTACGGCGCTCCTTTCTTACCCACGGCTGTAACATCTCCTTTCTTTCCTCGCCCAATTGGCAGCTGATCTTTCCTCACCAGCTCATTCTGAGAATCATCTTTACAGTCTAACAGATAAGCCCACAATAGCCTATATTCCTCGGTCAGAGCTTCGAAAACGGTCGCTTCATCATACGAGTGGCTGCCGTGGATGGGTAGTCCCGTGAGAGAAACTACATCCTCCAAAACTATGGTTGCCTCCCCCACGCAGTGAAGAGGGTATGAACAGGAGACACCCAATGACAGAAGAACCGCGTCATATCGCGCTTACACCTCACCACTGCCCGCTTAAGGGATGAGTTGATGGCTTCATCAATGCCAGCTTTGCGAAGGATCGTTACGTGGCCCGGATTAGAGCGGATATAGGATGTCCAGTGCGGCCATATAAGAGTGGTGGTGGAAGAATAACGAATATAAATAGAGGGAGATCATAATCACCGCGGTGAATAGCCAACCGTGGTACATTTTTGAACGAAAAAGCGGTTATCTCAATCTTGGTTTCTCAAGCCGGATGAAAAAGTAAAAGCCAGCAACTAATAGGCAAATTATCTGACTCGGGATGAATGAGCCATCCAGGCTCAGATGGGTAAGGAAATACATAAGGGTTTAGAAGGCGCGGGATAAAGATGCCGTCTAGAGGAACGACGCGCTTACCGTCACAGAGCCCCCTTAGCTTCAACGCGCGCTTCAGGTCAGCGCTGCTGGTGAATTCAGAAATTGTGTACGACCTGACGTCTGCTGGGGGTGGAATCTGGATCTCGTCTTGCTCCGCGTATTCTGATTCTTCGGTGGAAGCGCCCATCACCTCCTCGGAGTCTTCAGATTCCCCCTCGGATGAACTACTGCTGGTTGAATTACTAGACATGGCGCGTACAGGAGTGCTTAAAGTTATGCAGATTGAAATTGAAAGGATAAAACGAAGGAGAAGGAAGTGGGTCTCATGACTATATATAGAGGGTCCCGAAGCTCGAACGTGGCAGTTACAAAAAATCTGACAAGAAACTGAAAAGCCCCTGCACGAGGTAGAAGGTCAAGCGCCACTTCGAGATAGTGGGAACAGCAAAAAGGGGAAGTTTCTCTCCCCAACTTCCCAAAAAGGGGTGTACCCGGAAAAAGTTGATTGACTACTGAGTCATTTTACAATTGACCCAATAGTCAGGGGACTAATGTTGATACATGAAAAATAATATCCCTTAATGGGTCCGGGGTGCCCCCAAAGGGGGGAGGCAAGCCTAACATAAGACATGGGGACTTGGGGACTAAGCCCAAGTCCAATGAGAAAGTACCCATGAAACAAAAGGGACAAGGAAGGGATTAATGAAGAAGGAAGGGGTTGTATTAAAAAGAATGACATTAGAAGTAATTAAGGAAGTTTATGACATGTGACATGATGTCATAAAAGGAGGGGCTTTTGGAAAGTCTATATAAGGAAGGACAAGGTATAATGAAAAGACAACTCTCTCTCTTACCATTCCTAGTAAGTGTGTTCATCAGGTGTGACTAGGACGGGTAGGACCAAAATCTTAATCACCCCTCAACAGATCTAATCGCAGATGAGCTGATGAATTTGATTTTTTGAAATGGGTTTCAGATTTGATCGAAACGGTAACGATGAAGAGTTTTTGGTAAAATGACTCGGTTAGGGGGTGAAGTACAATGTTTTACATTTCGAGGGGGGAAATTGCAAGTGGGACATTTGAATAGGGGCGCAGTTTAAAAAAAGCATATTTCAGTACTTCCCTCTTTTTCCACGTCATATCTTTGTTATGTCCCGTCGTCAGTCCAGTCACGCTGCATCCCAGGTACACAATGTGCCATGTTATCCTCCAATCATACGCGTTACTATGCCACGTCACCAATCCTAACCGTTTTAAAGCTCGTCTTCTAGTTGGAGCGAATTTTTTCTTTCTGTTTTCTTTGTCACAAATCTCTTCCCTCCCTTTCTTTACATAAACACCAACTGATAACTCCAGGGTTTAGAAACTAACCAAGGAGAAGAAAAATTTTGCTCAAATTATTCTCTCAAACAACAATTTTTTATTTCAGTACTAAATAATTCAAGAAACTTGAATTCATTGGAGAAAACATACTCATTTGATTTTAGTACTAGAGAATTCAAGAAACTTGATTTCATTCGAGAAAACTCACTCAAACCTGTTCAGGATCTTGAATTTCTTGCTGAAGTGAAAGTGAACGTGAAGAACTTCAGGAGCTGCCGCCAACTAGTTTTTGAAGATCGGTTTAGCTGATAATATCAGTGAGTAGTCATTTGTTGAATTTTTGTTTGAGTTTTTTTCTTCTTCTTGAAAACTGTAGTTTGATATGATCTTCCAGAGTATGATTATTAGATAAAGCATGTTTGATTTGTTCTTAGTTCTTCCACTTGAATGCATGCTTGATTATTAGATAAAAACATCAAATTTTAATATTAATTCAGTAGTTTATTCTTGTTTTATTAAATGTTGATATTCAACATGTTTCAAGATTTATTTATTTTTAATTCTTGTTTTTTTTTTTGTTATTAAGGAAGTAATTTATTATGTTGGGCATATTGTCAGATCTGAATTATATGGGAAATATGTCACTTCTTAAAGCATCCATGTTTATTCCAGGCTTAGGGTTGTACAAATTTGGCCTTTACAGGGTTTTTCTGTCAGCACAATGTGATTGGGTAGAAGACAACGATTTGTCGTTTCCTTGTAAAATTACTACATGAACAAAATTATTTTCTGAAACTGATTAGTATATTGTTGATTGGAACAAGGGAACCCCAATGGCTAATTTTATAAGAGTAAAGTCCTGCCTGCTCTAGCAAGAATGTTAAATCATCATTCTGGGGGATTTTATATGGTCGGTACTAGTTTGTTTTGCTCAATGACACCATAGATTTGGATTTTGCATTTGTTGGTAGGCTCACTTGTAAACATTAAACGTCCAGAATGAGGATTTTGAGTGTTTATATGTTTCATTTCTCTTTTTCCTTTCTACAGGGGTATCGCTCTCCAACATCTGATTACTCATGGCGTGGAACACTCCAAATTAAATGTGGAGTGTAGAATGTATGAAGCACAATATCCAGAGGTAGGTATGGAAGTCATGACTCAAGTGAAAGAGATGACTGATATGGGTGCTTACGTATCTCTGGTGGAGTATAATAATATGGAAGGGTTGATATTGTTTGATGAGCTTCCCAGACCATGTGTTCGAAGTGTTAAGAAGCTGTTAAAAGCTGGAAGGACACAACCACTAATGGTACCTAGAGTCGACGAATAGAAAGGATACGTGGATCTAAGCAAAACAAAAGCTGCTAAAATACTTGATCATTCTCCGCCAATATTATTATTGGTATAAATCGAAAGTTGAGCGAAAGATTGTAGCACAAAGGAGGAGAAGGAGAATCAGTTTGATTTTTATCCTTTTATGAAATTCAAACATTAAAACATAACAATTTTTTAGAAGAAAGATGTACGATAAGTTATCATTACCATAAACATGTGTTTATCGTTTTTATAAACGATAATTAGTGATCAAAGTTGTATAGTTATTCTTTTACGAGATATTTTATAAGTAAAATCATAAAATACTTAGTAAATATATATTGATTATCAAAAGTAAATTAATATACATATATCAAATAATTTTCCAACAAATTAACTAGATGAGTGTTTTCACGGTGTTCTCGATTTTATTTGGAATGGCATGCTGATAGACGCATTTATGTGTCTATTTTCATCTCTTTTGTGTATATTGTTAGTACCCATTTTTGTACTAATTTTGGTATTTTATCCCTTTGTAGGTGTATTTGGAGGAATAGGTTTTTGTGGCAAAATTGGCTCGAAAAGTTGTTAAAGGCTCATGGGAGGACATTTGCTATTCGGACTCTCAATTTGGATAAGGGGTAACCCATTTCCAGGCAGCTACTAAACACGGACCGGGACTGGATAGGGGGAGGTCACTTTCTTCCCAAAAATTTCAAAACAAAAAAAAAGCGGGTAAATGTTTACAGCTTCCTGTGAACTCTCCTGGTTTGATTTCAACGAGTTTTTCTCGGGATTTCTTCACAGTCCTGGATAGGGATCAATCTTGTACGACAAAACAGGGTTGGTAACACTAATTGAATCGAGAAAAGAGGAGTTTTACACATGATATATCTTCGACAGGGAGTATTTACATTTTCAGATATTTTCGGTTTATAAAATAAGTTTGGGGAGATTCTACGCTAAGATTGAAATGTATTGAGTCTTTATTCAGTCTTGAGAGAGTATATGAGAGTTTGGAAACCAAGTTGACGCGTAGAGAAGATTAAACAGGGAAGAAAAATCCCGTAACTTGCTGAAAAGAAAAACGAGAATATTTGTGGATTAACTCGAGAGATTTTGGGTCTGGTGGCTATAAATAGGTTGATTCGAGTCATAAAAGGGGGACGAACAATTTGGGAGAGTTTAGAGAAGTTTAGAGCACCAGAGAGGCGAAGAAAATCGAGTACAGAAACTCTGCTGCTGCTGCTGAAGAAGAAGAAGACGAAGAACATAAGACGCACATGCAATAGTCGCAGAGGCAGACTTATTTTCACTGACAACGAGCTTCTATCGTTCCTGTCTGCAGTGACTGAAACCCTTTAGCAACGATTCAGTCTTCTGTTTTAGACTTTCAGCGACTACAATATACTCTTTTCTCCCTTTTAATCAATTTTTGAACACCAAAGATGTATTTTGAGAACATGATTAATATGAGGAGCTAAATCCTTTAGCCGAGGCGACGGAGGAAGCCATTGTTTCATGAAAAGTGGTATAATTCTATTTTAATTATTTTTTGCAATTTTTTATATGATTATTTGCATAGAGCGAATATAGAAAAATTGATTTTTATTGAGTAGTTGTGAGTTGTTTTAATGGAACATGCTAGGTTTTAAAACTTTTGATGTTTCATGCTTTGTGATTACAACTATTACTTCAAAAATCTATTAGAGGCAAATATTAGAATCACTTTAAAGAAAAATATTGCATGAATATTGATTAGAGTTTATCAATTAATTGGTCAATGGTGGAATCCATAGTCTCGGTATTTCTTTATATTTTTGATATAATTTATTTGAATTTTTGAGTTTAATTTAAGTCTAAAAAAAATCCTTCACAAGTTCGAGCAACGAATCTTTTTACCACTACAACTAAAAAACACATCACATGCACAGCTAAAATATTGACCAATTCAAAATATGGATTTTAATGGTATGGGACCGCTTGTTAATGTTGGTAGTGGGCCAGGTGTTATGATGGCTGAGATCATTTAGGCTAATCCACATATCAATTTTTATTTACCTCATGTGATGGCTACAACACGTGAACATTCAAGAATCACTCATACCGGTCGGTTTTACCACATGAAATAAATAATAAATTTTTTCTTACACTACATTTTACAATGGACAAGCAGCTTGGATCACTTACCTAGTTGAGGGTTTGTGTTTAGTTATATTCCCATTCCTATTTTCTTTGTGCATGCTTCGATATTGGATGATTTTCTTCCTAGAGTAAAATAACTTTGGATTTTAGAGTGTAAGAATAGTGTTTGATAAAATTATTCATTCTCTTAACCTGGGGTTATTTTTTCAAAAAAAAAAAGAAGGTGTGGTTGCTTACGAAATATATCTTCTTTAAACTTCTTTAATTATTTAGTTTTAATATTGAGTTAAGTGTTAATCTTGATTAACCCTTTCGTGCTTGATTTGTCATGTTTTTTTTTCTTCTTAATAGGCTATCAAATTATATTATCAAAGAAAGAAGAAAAAAAAGGACATAGACCTTACCCTAGAAAAGAAAGAAAGAAAATTTTGCATTTATCAGAAAGATATGAATAACTTGAATATAGAAAATCCATATTTCAAGATAAAATATTTCTCGCGATGAGAAATTATATTAGACTAAGATTTCAAAGTCGCAAAATATGAACATCATGTATGTTTTTAGTGATGTGCTTGGTCTCAAAAGTTAGAGTGAGGTTTACCTCTTTGTTCATACCTTAGTCCATTCATTATAGTATATATATATATAGATATATGCCACATTATTAGATGATTGTTTCTTAACATAAGTGTCGCACATTTGAATAGTTACATAGATAGGATTTCCATAAAAATATATATGTGATAATGTAATAGGAAATTTGAAGTGAGGGTGATATGAATGTTTAACACGTAAAAGTATAATCCCATGTGAGGCAGATATGCTCATCCGAAAAGTTCATGCAATTTTTTTTAAATATTTATAGTACTAATTATCATCTTCTTGTATAAAAATATGTATGTTTTATAATGGTAACACGGTTCTTACATTATTGTTCTACAACTATCGCTAGGAGCAGGAAGAAAACAAGGAAGAGCAAAAGTTGATTTCTGAAGTGACAACTATCTGTCGCATATCTTAAGACCAATTATCGAAGAGATTCATACAAAGCATGGATCGTATTCTCCCCTCCAGACTTACTTTAGATATACTTTCTCCCTTACCCACTTATTCAGTCGTATAATGCTGAGAAGTGTGTACAGCGTGGAGAGACCTAATTCGTGGTCCTTCCTTTTCTCATGCGCACCTGCAACGATTACCACAACTTAAAGGTAATAATTTCCCAAGTATTTATTCTCATATTGCTGCTAATGTTACCAGGTATTTTTCAAAAAGTTTACTTGCTTATTGTGTGATTATCATGATGTTCGCGATGCTGCATTACATGAGTATAAAATTAAAACTTATACATAGATGCCATTTTAGTAAGGATATCATCAATATTTCCCAGAAAAATATGCCAGAGACCTAGTTAATAGGTTCGGTCTTGAAAAATTCTCTACAATGAAACTTTCATGTCCATAACTGGAAAAGCGCACTCGGATCCTAAAGAAAACAAAGTGGACTGAAACTATACAAGTCAATGATTGGAGCCTAATTTATTTAACAACAAATTAATTTTAGCGCCGATTGTTGTGCAAGGTTCCAAACAAACCCAGAGAAACACATTTAACTGATTTTAAGAGAACCAGACAATATGTGAAAGTTACAAGTGGGTTTGGCCTTGCCTAGTATTTTGGCACAAATACAGTAGATTACTCGGATGCAGACTAGGAAAGATTTGTTGAAGATAGAAAAAATACATTTCAAGAGGATATTTTTTATGTGGGAAACTTGTGGCGTGGCACAACAAGAAACAAAAGTCATATATCTATCAACATGTGAATCATAATACATCGCAAATAGGTTTGTAATCTACACAACTTTGGAAAGATGAAACAAATGCTTTTTAACTATGAAATTGATCTTGGAACTATGAAAACATATCATGACAATACAAGTGCAAATTGAATAACTGAAAATCCAGTTATGCACTCTCGAACCAAGCACACTAATATTTGATACCACTATATCAGGGAACGATTTAAAGATGGTATATCACACTAGATTATGTGTCTTTTGAATGACAGTTCACTGATATTTCCACCGAACCACTAGATACCCTAAAGTTTCACAATCTTAGGCAATCTATTGGTGTTACTCTAATTCATTAAAATCTATGTGTATCGCCCATTCTCGTATTTATACCACTTTTGGGCAATACAACGGTGTTCCAGTTCTTTTGTTAAAGGATTTATTATTTTCTTGGTCATAATAATTTTCTCACATTTCCATCGTTATTGTGTTTACTAAGTAAATTGGTGCGAACCCTAATACCGTTATGATAATTTTATTTTAAATAAATTGTCTTCAACTATTTTATTCCCTAGTTTCTTAAGAGGATGATAATATTTATCTATTTTTGTCGAGACAATTGCTCCATAAAGATGAGTCAATTTTCAAAAGATTTAAAGAGAAAATACGGCTACAACTGGCATACATACTAAACGGTTTAGATAGTGCTGAAACCACACTTATCCTATCATTGTTTAATACATTGAACAGAAAACTAGGATGATAATAAGAGTGACTAGAGGACCATAACTGCATTTGTTTTGAGTGCCAATACAAGAGCTGTATAATTTGTCCTTTTTGTTACATACTTAGAATTAAAGCTTTTGTAGGTAAAGTTTTCCCATAATGATTTTTCCTACTAAACCTAGCCAGAATGTTCGCATAATTAATGATATTGCTGCAAATGGACTCGATGATGAATACATTGTTTCCAGACTAGTCAAGCCACTTTACTACTTCAACTGCTGCAGGCATCTCCATCTCATCTGAATTCTGATCCCTGCTAACTATGACTCTAACTTCACTGCAAACACCAGAACAATTTCTTAGAATAATATCAATAAGTCCTTGTTTCATTTCCTTGCTCCATTTTGTTGCTATATTGATCTTTAGGCCTTCGGGAGGTGGATCAGAGTAGCCAATTTAAGTTGTTCAAGCCCAATTGCTTTTATTCTAGTTTGACTGAATGTTCTAGTTTTTGTTATGTACATTTGTCAATATTACTTTGCTGAACTAGAGGTGTTTTCTGGTTGTTGTTGAAGACCTTTAAAGAATTTGCCGCACCTCGCCTTCCTTATGTGACAAATGATTGAAGTACAAAGAGTATTTCAGTTCCCATTCTGCTTAGACCAACATGTGGGCTGCAGGAATGACATTCCAATCTAGGATCTGTTGTATGTATAATTTTCCTTTTGCACCTATAAAATGGATAAGCATCTCAATATTTAAAAATACGACCCAAGGTGCTACCACATCGTTCAAGCGAGTCCAAAATATTAAAAACTTGATGTGAGTATCAACTATTCTTGTGTCATGCATAATGTTCCCCCTGCCTATGGCTCCTAAGGAAAGAGTCCAACACAAGTAACAATATAACAAGCAAACAAATTATTTGAAAGTTACCAACTAGGGGACTCGAAAAGTAGAAAAAGTGTCTTCAAATATGATGGATCAGAGATTCTTTGAAACCTTGTCGTAAACTTGTCCTATTTAGACAATTAAGTAGAAAAGAAAGATGCCACCTTTTCTGTGGTTAAACTAGGAATATGTTGATTTAAAACGGTATTAAGAGAAAAAAAAATTTATATCCTTTTACATCACCTTGTATTTGTTTCTAAGAGGTTGTATCCAAATTGAAATCCAAGAATTTGTGTAACTATCATATCCCCAATAAAAGAAAAATGATTACCTTCTCATGTCTATTAGTTATGGTTATAAATTTCATGTGTGGATTTAATCGGTTCACTATATACAGGATATAAATATAATTTTTAATAACAAGCTAGACCATTATCATACCCATCCATAATCCCGAAACCTTACTTTTTATGAACAAAACTTTTATTGAAAAAAGTGAAAGAAAACATAATAAAGGGGACTAAAGCCTCAAAAGAAAAAGAACAGAGAACAAAGCAAATGAAAAATAAAAACATGATAATTATCTAAATTGATAAGAAGACGGACATGATTTGTCATTTTCCTGAGCAGTACAGGTAAAATATGGTGGCTCATTCCACCATTGAGAGCCCCTAGAATCCCCCCACCCCCCACATACATTTAGCCAAAAAATAAGCTACAACATTTTTTACCCTATAAATGTGAGAATATCTGAACTATATTAGAGATAAAAATGTCAGACAATTTTTACAATGCATAAGTAATACCCACGAAATCAAAGTACGACCTGAAAGAGCTCTAATAACATGCATTGAGTCGCACTTAAATCAGTAGGAGTCACCCCCTTAGACAACCAATCATAATAGCGAAAATAGCTTCTCAAAACTCAGCAAAGATCGAATTATCTACACGAATAGATTGCACCAAACAACGAACAACCAAACTATTGCTATTGCGATAAACAACTCCATAGCCAGCTAGACCCAGGTTCGGAAAAACTACTGCTCGAAACCCTTGTAAAAAAAATTTGGATAATAAAGAGCTTGTGATTGTGAGTATTTTCATGTTCTTGTTTCTCCAAATAATATGATTTTTTCTTGGAACGGTCTTTGAAAGCAAATATGAGAATTGTTTTTTTATTTAGATTCACAAATTTGAAATTTGTTGAACCGTTAAAAGTTGACGGTTAAGTTAAACCATAACATAGATGCACAAACGCATCTAATCAACGATTTAACATGTAATTAATGGAATATTTGTACAAGTATGTCACGAGGAATATCACTAAAAGTGATAGGTTCAACCTTATTCCTCATGTTCTTTCTTCTAAGTACTTATAGATTTATTTTAAAGGTGTGAAAAATACACGATTCAACACACGAATTCTTCAAGTTCTTTCTTCTATGTACTTATAGATTTATTTTAAAGGTGTGAAAAATACACAATACAACACACGAAAAGAAATGAAAAACTCTTGAAATGTAATATGAAAGAACGGTTAATCAACACTTTGTGAGATTATAGATGTTCAAAGACTACGAGATATTGATGGGTCATGAACCTAAGTTGGTCATGAATTAGGAAATGTTCTTAAGAGCATCTTCGAATAACAAAATCAAAACTCACTTGGTTTTCGTATACATAATAGTGGTAATGTGTTTATGGTATAGCTCATCTTGGTGACCTTTAGATGACTAATTTTCTTCAGTGATGTGTTTGTAACTATCCTAATACCGTCGGTCAAGTGCCTTGATTTCCTTTTCCTATTACTATTCCTAAGAAGACACTAATTTCGTCAAGCAAAGAAGACACTAATTCCCTCAAACTAGTCCGTTTAACTGAAGTAGTGAATAAAAGTCTTCACTAAGCGATAAAAAGTATGTCGTTCCGATGTAGTAGTTGAATTTTTGTTGCTTATAGCGCGTTCAGATTCCAAAAGCAGAAATCAAACCCAGAAATCAGATTTTCACAAAAAATTAACTCTCGTGCTTCTAATAGGGTGTTTGGATGTACACTCAGAAGTTGCTTTTCGACTTATGGAAGTCGAAAAGTCAGAAGTCAGTTTGGCGGTTTCAGAACGACTTCTAGAAGCAAAAAAGTCAGCTTTTTGTGATGCAAAATAGTTTTGTTTCTGACTTCCGGAAAAACAGGAGTCAGAAGCAGATTTGTATCCAAACGCGCTATAAAATTCATTTTGAAATAACGACAAAATTCAATGCACATCCAACACCCTCCCACAGTTTTATAAAATCCAAATGGAATACCAGTCGTTCATTCGGAACTAAATAAAAAACACATATACGTGGGCGGTTGATTTTTTTCCCCGTACTCATAATTGCATTTTACCCTACTTCACCTCCTCTCTCCTCTACATGGAAATGCATTTTCTTTTACCCCATGTAAAAGACTTTGTGCCGTAGAGAAAAACATCCAATACCGTTCCTTGATAAATTCTCTAGTTGCGTTTTTTTCCCAAAACATTAAAAAGAAAAAGTTAGGGTTTCAAGCTTCCGCATCTCAGTCATGGCGTCGAACACTCCAAATCTGGAGTGTAGAATGTACGAAGCTCGGTATCCAGAGGTAGATATGGCAGTGATGATTCAAGTGAAGAACATAGCAGATATGGGTGCCTATGTCTCCCTCCTCGAATACAATAACATCGAAGGTATGATTTTATTCAGTGAGCTTTCACGAAGACGTATTCGAAGTGTTAGTAGTTTGATCAAAGTTGGAAGACAAGAACCAGTTATGGTACTTAGGGTTGATAAAGAGAAAGGTTATATTGATTTGAGTAAAAGAAGAGTTGCTGAAGAAGATATTGCTACTTGTGAAGAAAGATACAATAAGAGTAAACTTGTTCATTCTATCATGAGGCATGTTGCTGAGACTATGCAACTCGATTTGGAGGTATAATTATCATCATTTCCCCCTTTTTACTGATTTTTATTTCGACTTTGATGTTGTTCATAAGGCAATCAGGGTTAGGGTTTAATGAGGACTTGTTACCTAAATGGATAATTCTAGGGTTGAGTATGCTTTAATCTTAATTCTGATGCTCCATGTAGTGTACGAAAGACTAATTGAAGTGTTGTAGTGTTAATTAAATGTGAAATTGATTCTTAAATTTGAGTTTCAAGTCATGTTGTGGTATTTGTGGGTGTAATCCAAAGTCTATGTTGAGAGGTATTGTTGGAAAAATGGATGATTAGCTTAGTGATTATATGCTTTATAAGTTAAGATAACATTTGGATTTAGTCCCACTTCCTGGCTTGGTAAGTTTCTATCTTGAAGTAGCTAAAATTTGTATGTTCTGTGACGTCATTTCTACATCTGTTTGGTTTTGATTAGGTTTGTTTCGATGGTCGTGAGTTTACAAACATTTTTAAGGAAAGTACGAATGATTTTGATGCTAGAAACTTATCAAGTCAGATGAGTTTCGAATTAAGACAGATGAATTTACTTGTGTTCAAATTACTTTTGCCTCTAACCTGGTTAGCAGTAACATTACTACTCTGGATTCGGTCAATATGACGCATTTTGTTTTAGTGGACGAGAAGAGACTGTTACTGTGATAGGGTGTTGGTTATGCCTATGAAATGAAGCAATTTCTGGTCTTCAATCTTGATAATATTGTAAAATAGGGAGGTAGATGGATAGGGGTGATCTTGTGACCCATAATCTTTGAACATAGGATTCCATCACATATATGTACTTTCACTGAAGAAGTTAATGTGAGATGGTTCAATCTACATCTTATTGATTTGGCTATTTCGCCATTATATAGGTAATATATTTGTTACCATAATTCTACTGTCTGATGATAATTTCCATTGACAGGATCTGTATATCCATGTTGGCTGGCCTCTATATCGAAAATATGGGCACGCGTTTGAGGTAATACGCTGCGGATAATCTCTTATATAGGGTTTTTACTTTTTACTCTTAATCCGCGTTCTAGTTTGATCTGACATTTTATTGTTTACTAGGCCTTCAAGCTAATCGTTGCTGATCCTGATACCATTCTCGATTCCCTCACACGTGAAGTTAAAGAAGCTGGCCCTGATGGAAAAGAGGTAAAGCTGGTTAGACAGTAATTTGCTTAATTTCATTATTGTTGGTTTTGAAACTGATGGGAACTTGTCAATCTTTTCATTATAGGTGACTAAAGTGGTACCTGCTCTGACAGAGGAGGTTAAAGATGCTTTGATTAAGAACATCAAAAGGCGTATGACTCCTCAGCCAATGAAAATTCGTGCAGATATTGAAATGAAATGCTTTCAGTTTGATGGGGTTCTCCATATCAAGGTGATGGTGGCATCCTTTTAACTTTGTTATTATTTCTCTGTGATATTGTTAACTGACATGGTGATTAGTGTGCATAGTTCTTGAATATGGTATAACTTAAGAATATTCAAGATTCAAATTTATATCATTGTTTTATTTGCAGGAAGCAATGAGGAAAGCTGAAGCTACTGGTAATGATGACTGTCCAGTTAAAATTAAACTGGTGGCACCTCCTCTCTATGTTCTGACGACTCAGACTCTTGACAAGGTTAGTTGGGTATATGCCATAAAATTTAGACCAATTCAACTATTAATGTTTTACATATTATGATGGAGGCTGGAAATGTTGTCTGAGTGAAATCTTCATCCAGGCTTATAGATGTTCTTGTTTTATTTGCAAGTAAAAGATGTTTCTTGTTTTATTTGCAAGTAAGAGTTTGATTTTAGCATGGTTTGAGGCATGTGATGCCTTGGTCATTTGTAGGATACTGGTGCAGTACAAGTTTATGTTTTTAACAGGTGATATTCGTGTTCAACCATTTGTCGGTAAGCCTGCTCATGCATGTCTTGGCATGGCTTGGTCACCACCTGGGAATTTCACAAGTGGAAACCTTAGAGGACAAGATACCACAGTATACTTTTATTCAAATTATTTGATGATTTTGACTCAAAGCAGTGTACATATAGTGAGAATCCTAATAGCTTGTTTTACAGTATGTGGTGTTGTTTGGAATTAAGCCAAATTTATTTTCAAAGGATTCAATGTGCATTGGTTTGGATGTTTCTATTTTGCATCCTTGCTGTACCTTCTATCAAGAGCACTAGATAATTTACATCGCGCTTGTTTTGGTTGACACAGGAGCAAGGGATACAGGTTCTTACTAATGCAATCCAAGCTTGCACTGAAATAATAGATAGCCACAAGGGGAAACTGGTAGTAAAGGAGGCACCAAGAGCGGTAAGTATCAACTTTCTGCAATTGATTTCAGAACCTTGTGCTACTATACCTTATTGTTTAGATCATTTTATCCATTCTTAGTTATTATCAATTATGAAATTGATGTTGATTGCATGGAAATGCAGGTGAGCGAGCGTGATGACAACCTACTTGCCCAACATATGAAACAACTTAATGAATCAAACGCAGATGTGGATGGTGATGATGATAGTGAAGAGGAAGATACAGGGATGGGAGATATTGATATTGATGGACCTGCAGGTGTCCATGAGTAGTAAAGCCAGTGCTAAACAAAACCACCCATTTAAAACCTTTCTCTTAGTTTTTAAAGACTGTTAGATAACAAGAGCAGCTGTATAAAATCAGCCAACTGCATCATGTAAATCATTCTTTGTTGCTTCTTTTTTCGTTGTCTGATAATATTTTTGAATCGACAGTTTGAAATGATGTGTTCGTCTCTAGGTATTGTGTACTTGGGTTCGTCTTAGGTATTGTGTACTTGGATGTGGTTATTTCAACTGCCTGAACATGAGCACCCCTAACAGACCCTTCTTGGTATGTTTGCTCTTTCAATCCCTTTTCTTTCTTTTGGTGTACATACGCCTTTAGGTTGAGACTACCGTGACCATATGCTCTGGCATATCTCAAGTTTGTATTTCTTTGTCATACTAATTTTGTGTGAACTCTTCCGATGAGATTTGCACCTGCAGAAAAACTAAATTAGCTGCAGGTCACATAGCTTCAAATTTGTTAGTCTTTTTCCAAATCTCTAAATTAGGATACAGGAATTTAGATATTGGAGCTGATGTTAACTCATAACAACATTACCACTTTACTAGGCCTGGAAACATTTTTTTCATTTGCATCAGGAAAATTGCTGATTTTCATTTCTGTTCGTGATCCCACCAAGTACCTGTTGGGTTGGAAGTAAAAACAAACAGATTTCACATTTCCATTGAGATCAAGGTAACTGACAAACAAAATCTTAAGATTTAAGTTTCATGGGGTTCAGCTTTGTAAGTAGATGTCTTGGGGCCATTTCCCAAAGATAATAAAGAATGGATCATACATAGTGAAAGTAAGGACATGACAGTGTTTGGTTTGCATTGATGAATGGAGTAAGACATGGTCAGAAAGTGGTTTGGTGTCTGTACCAATAAATGTCAAAAGTTGCCTTTTCTAATTTTGTATGTTGCTGAGACATGTGAACTATCCTTCGGGGAAGCTCGCTGCACTTGGCTACATCAGAGATCTAATCTTCAATGCTAAATTTACATTTTTAAAGGAATATATGTACATAAAGAAACCGTAAACAATGGGTCAGATTCTTTCGGAAAAAATAGACATATACTTGCAAGATAATTTAAACAAAAAATAATATAATTTGTTTTAATTGAAACTATGATCTCATAAGAAAAAGAAGGCATTACAGATATGGAAATGCCAATTAACAGCTTGCTTAAACCAAGTTTGAATAACGTAGACATGGTCTATGATCTTTTTTAAAAGTGTAAATAGATTTGGATTGTCAAGAATCAAGATTATTTGATCACTTTTGAAGAAAACAATTTGTTAATGCTTTAGTGTGACATAGGCGCCAAAAGGTCGATTTCTTTACAAATTTGACGTATAAAACAAGGAACTCATCTCGAGCAACAAGGGACCATAATTTAGATGACACATCATGGCACTCAATCTTCAAATTTCCACCAATTAAATAACGTTATTTGATTTTTGGTTGGATAAGAGTCTTTAAGAGAGATACAGCGTCGACAGCTATGTCGTAGTATATTTTTTTTGCAAGTCCTTCTTGTCAGTGGCAGAACAAGTCCCACTATACGGGGTACACATGATATTGTTGTGAAGGTTTGCATGAATGAGTTTTGAAACCGGTCAAGATCGGTTATGAATTAATTTTGGTATACCTAATGAGATAAAATACGGTCATTTTGAAGTAAAATACAAAATTCTTTAGGCATATATTTTTTTAAATGGCTAAACTGCCCTAATCAATTTGTTTAGTTAACTAAACTAATTAGTTGAATTAAAAGTTATGAAATCTTGTTTTGGTTAGATTGAAATTATGCATTTTGTTGGAAGATTTTTGAGATTTTTTCTTTTCTTTTTTTGAGAACTTTTTTTATAACGGAAATGACACCACACTAGCCAAACATTTCTTATAAGGGGATTGCATAGCTGTTTAATGGTTTCATTCTCCAAATTACAGAAGAAATCAACACTTTCAGAAATCACAGTATGAAAAGTCGGCACGCTCGATAAGAAACAAAGCATGCCGACCAAACATTAGTTTCCGCATTTATTAGTCGTCATGGTCGAAATGCAGCACATTGACGACTGTTCATCAGTTGGACTGTTATTTTACAAAACCATGACGACCAACAACAAAATTGGATACAACAAAACTTGTTTTCTGGGAGATATTAATCGTCAAGGTTTAGATTTTCAAAACCTAATGACTATTCATACATCACTAGTCGTCAAGGTTTAAGGATGAAGATCATGACGACCCTGTAAATGTTACTCTCAGAAATAAAACTCTTTGAAAAGTCGTCACGCTGTTCATCTAGAACCTTGACGACTAAAAATAAATATGAAAAGTCGTCATGCACGATGAAGAGATACCATGACGATCGTGTAACTGCAATCCAACAATTTCAATTTTTTCCGACCTAATATGTCATTCATACAACAGAACAAAGTATTGGATAGAGTTTTGAAGTTTTTTTTTCGTTTGAAAACCATAAAATGTATAGAAAAAGAAAGGAATTGATCAATAGATTGATGATGAAAGAAAAGGAGAATAATAAGGTTTGGATCTAAAACAAAAAGGAGAAGGAGAGTAGTTTTGGTTATTATTAGGGGAAGGGTAATTAAGTAACTTCATACACATTAGACACCCCTTAGCCCACTATTATGGTAGGGAACAAAATTTGGATACCCCAATTAATCTGGGTATACCTCAATTTGGCCTAGTTTTGAAAGTCGGTTTGGAAAATATTCTGCATAGATCTTTTTATTTTATTTATAATTTTAGTGATTTTAGATTGATCGAGTAAAATTCCCCAACTTAAATGGGTTCTAGTTTTTTCACATGCTTATTTTTATGGGGAAGATCTAGGTCAGTCTAGCATTATTATTTTCATTATAAGCACCAACAATTTGATTTGTTTGTGACTAAGTTGAATTTATTAGGGCATTTCCTATCGAATTAACAAATTATGAATTTGTTCATTTTGCTTTTTATGGACTCAACAAACATGAAAAACGAGTGAACAAACCAACAAATTTATTGGTTTGTTGAGTGTGGATGAAGAAGAGACGCGCGTTTGATTTAGTTTAACCGTCGGCGGTTAGACTTAATCCGCCAGCGGGTAAACTTAAAACGCCAATGGCTATATGTAAAATCCAACATCCAGCGGTTCCTACTTTTTTCACTATAAATTCAGCTCATTTCAAACTGAAAACTCACACCTTCTATACCTCTATCTCAAAATTTCTCAATTTCATACCATCTCAATATCCATTTTTCTTTGTTTTTAACGCACAATTACTCTTACCATCCCAATCTATCAGAAAAATTTCAATAATCTATTTTTCTAACAAATATGGCATCCCCCTTGCAATAATCCCAACAACAAACTCAATAATCCCAACAACAAACGCAACAATCACAACGAAGTAACACTAGAATTCATCGTGTGAAGTATACGATGGATGAAGACGAAGCCATTTGTAGGAATTATGTATTATATACATTAGATCAAATCAATGGTTGCCAGCAAGAAAAGAATTCTTTTTATGGAAAGATATTTAAAAAAAATTGTGAAGAAACCGGTAACATCAACAGTCGTGATCCTGAGGGTTTTTCTCATCATTTTCATGCAATTAGCAAAGAAGTTAGTGAATACGTAGCTTTGATCATCCAAATGTGGCGCTGCAAAAGAAGTTGTGAAGGTGAACCAGATGTGAAACGAAGATGTCGGGAAGAGTGGCAAAGATCCCACAAAACAAGTTTCTAACATGAAACTTGTTTCACCATTCTGAAGGTGCTTAACAAGTTTAATCCATACTTGTTGGAAGGTAATCAAGTGCCTGTAAGATCACCACATGGTCCAATCTCGCTGGATTTTCAGAATGATGGACTTGCTTCCTCAACTAAAGGAAATAGATCTATATATGGTGGGTCTCCAAGTAGTCAGGAACAACACAACACCAATCTGGACGTTAACACCAACGTCAAGAGGAGAAGGGGAGGAGGTCAGAAAGCTGGAAAAGCAACTAGAGACGCAACCCAAAGAGCAACAGAAGGAGGTTCAAACGAGTTCAACTATTCTGAGCACAAGGAATTCGAGATGAAGGTAGAACAAGATAGAAGCAGGGACCGTGGCATTGAGATAAGGAAACTTGAAAAGCCGTCTTACGCGAGAACAACAATACATAGATTTTAAAATGAACAAGCTACTCTCCTTAAACACTTCAAAAATGAATGAACGAAAACTTGCTTTATGGACTAGGGAAATGGATAAGGTGGAACACCAACCTGGCCAGTCTGGGAATGAAGAAGATGATGCCGAAGCCGATGCTAATGCATCGGAAGAAGACGAAGATGAATACCGCCTTGATTAGTTAGATGTAGCTAATTTTAGTTTTTATTTAGTAGTTAAGTTTAGTTAAAATTACTTTTAATGTAATTACCCCGGCCTACTGTTAATGTAATTTTTTTATTTAAGTTTCAGATAAATATAATAGTTTAGTTAAGTTAGATAATCTCACTGCATTAAATAATCAATTTATTTAACTTAATCTAATTAAAATAAACAATGTTAAATTGAAAAACAACATCTATCTTCCTCGGCCTCGGCCACCCTGGTTTTGACACTGTCCATAGAGTCTCCGGTTTTGGATTTTGTCAGTGGCAAGTCTATATTCTCTTGCCGGATGACCATGCTACATGACAAGCCCCGGCCTCAAATCTTCATCTGGAAAACTAGTCCAGGTTGGGTCTCGTCTGGTTTCCCCAATGACCATGTGATGCAGAATTATGCAAGTCAGCATAATTTTGTTCATTTCTTGAAGGTCAAAAAAGCGTGTGCTATGATGGCGAACTTCCCAGTATGCAAAAAGCGCGTTCAACATCTTTCCGACACTTCATTTGTTGGCCGTTAAAGTACTTCATATCCTTCACAGTCGTTGGTCCAAAGCCTGTTTGACTACAAGCTTGAACCAAAGTTGACCATTTTGGGTAGATCCCGTCTGCTAGATAATACCTCTGAGTATAGTCATGACCGTTGATAGTGAAATTATTGTGCGGCGCGATCCCGTGCTTAAGATTTTCAAACAGTGTTGACTTATACAAAACGTTGAGATCGTTAGTTGAACCCGAAAGTCCAAAAAATGCATGCCAAAACCAACAATCATAAGTAGCTGAAACTTCCAAAATTACAGTTGGTTTTGGATAATGACCCTTATATTGACATGCCCATTCAACCGGACACACATGCCACGTCCAATGCATGCAGTCAAGACTACTTAGCATTCCTGGAAAACCCCTCGTGGTGTTTTAGGCAATGATTCTTTCAACATCTTCCTACGTAGGCTTTCTTCAAAAAGTTGGACCAAAATGCTCGACTATTGTTTCAAAAAACAATTTGAGATACCTAAATGTGGTTGTTTATCCCATACGAATATACTCATCCGTGGAATCCTTTGGAAACCCATAACATAGTATACAAAAGCGGCAATGACCTTTTGTTCGGGACTAAATCCCCGTACATGTCTTGCATCAAACTATTATTAAGTAAAGGTTTTACCTGACAAAGTTCGGCAATAATCCTTTACGTCAAATTGGGGCCCACGCAGAATCAACGATGAAAATCCTCATCGGAATAGACACATCCATGATTAAAATAATCATGCATCATCTTGTCGTGGTAAAAATGTCGATCTCGTCACGTCCACCTTCTAGTCATAAATTCATATGTCTCTAAAGGCTTTGGTATCATCCCTGTTTGTAATTGCAACATAAAATTTCGCCTCCTTCTACCTGACTCAACAAACAATTTTTTTTTGTTGATTGCTATAGGAATTGCCCTTAGAAACCTATACACATGTATTGCCCTTTTATAAGCAAAATTTAATTTGTAAGCATATAATTAAAAATTGTGTGCAGTTGAGCTCGTACAATAGTTTATGCTTTGTATTGCAAAAAGAAAAAGCTCATCTGCAATAATTTCCATTCTCATCCTCGAAATAAGGGATTTGGGATGATAACTCTCACTCAAAATGAAAATTTGATTAAATTAGGTGCTACTATGGACAATGGAGAGGTACATATTCACCCAAACTCGTGCATATACTTTTTCAAGTAAAGGAGTGTCCAACAGTGGAGACTAAGAGGTCGATCTTCAGCCATTTGGGGAAAAAAATCCTTGAGCGGTTGATGTTTAACAATTTAAGCTTCCCCCCCCTTTTTTTCCTTTTCCAGTTTTTTAATTTATATAAAAACTCCTTAACGCGGATCTCATACTAATTTTATTGTTAAAATAAAACCTAAATATATACTTGGGCTGTTAAAAATTAGCCGCTGAAGCTAAATTTTTTCTCAAGCGGCTGATGTTCAGCCTTAGTCCGTTTTCTTTACTATTCCATGGTACAAATAACACTCGTTTACCCATACTCTCATTGCATTTGGTAGTAAATCAGTATTAAAAATGCTCATTACATATCCAGGGGCGTAGGTACATAGTGGCTTCCCCTGGCTTAAGCCACCCCAAAGTCCGAAAAAACTTGATTTTTACGGTGGTTTTGAAACTTGGCTGAAAAATCAAAGCCTAAAAATTAGGCTTAAGCCACTCCCATCAAACCCAGTTTACTTTCAAGCCACTCCCACATTGAATTTCTAGTTCCGCCACTGTACATATCGAACGTTCTAACAAGGTAAACACGATGTATGAGAAAATATATTGATGATTTATATAATTTTCTAGAAATATAAGTACAGGGATGGAAGGAAGGGGCGCAACAAGTGATCCCACTTGCACCCATTAGGTTCTGATTTTCATTAAGAAAAGGCTTGGGTTTATGTGGTTTTTATGTTTTGCGGGTGCAAATAATAATGGTAAAACTAAAATTTGTATTGGCAATGGGTCAAAGTGTAAACTGATCACTTAATTTTCTTAATATTTGAAATTGAAAGTACGGAAAATATAATGCGAACAATTTTTTCGCCGAAATTTATACATTCAGAATGAAATTAATGGTGCTAGCTATCACGAAAATGAAAATCTTTTACGCCATCTGAACCTCCGTATTACTTAAAACTGTAGCTTAAATATGGATCAGTGTTTTTCTTTCTTTTTGTCAATGTATGTCGGAACAAAATTTTTTTGAGGACGTAGCATTTTAGCCCTGGCTCCATCCCGTATATTAGTGTTTATGATTAGTGTGATATAATTATATTCAGTTTTCAAATTATGGTAGTACTTAATTTTATATTGTTTATATTTTTTAGTAGATACTCTTCATTTGAAGGCACAACAAGTCCACAATTAAAGGATTTGACTACTTTTTCCATCCTACTTATCTTGCTAAGGGGTCTTAAAAGTATAAAAAATCTGAATTATCTTTTTAAATTTTATTAAATTCTTATTATTTTCTATTTTATGGTATTCATCAAAAAGGGCTTGCGGAGCAGCTTGTTGCCGGCTTGCCTGCTATGTAAGAACTCTTCTTTTGTCATTCATTAAACTTTAAGATTTTTTTTTTTTTTTTTTTTTTTAAATTTCTTAAAATTATAGATTTTTTTTTGGTCTAGAAAACACCATAAACAAAATCGGCGTGGATAATTGATGAATACCATGCCGACGGCATAAAGTCGACACTATTTATTTGTTGAATACTATGCCAGAAGTTTATGGTGTTCTTCATCAACAACATTAATCGGCACGGTTTTCAATACATAAACAATGCTAACTGTCTATAGCCGGCACGATATTCATTACGTAAACAATGCCAACCATTTATATTCGATATTGAAAAATAAATTTAACCATGCCAATTACAACTCTGAAATTTTGGACATGGTCGGTATATTCATGATTTTTCTGGAAAAGAATTACTCAAGCATGGTGTTCATATGTTTGCATGCCGACCATCAAGAATCGACATGGTATTCTTCATTTTAGCATGCCGACTCAGCAAAATAAAATAAAAAAATACTATGCCATAAAATTGTAGCTCGGTCAAAATAGAGAAGATAAAACCAAATGAAGATGTGTCTTTTGACACTGTCATTACCAATTGGTATTCTGTCTATTTTCAGCCTCCTTAATTTTTTCTAAGGGTTTTTGGTTTTTTTTGGCTCGTTTATTTGGTTTTGAGTCTTTTTTTTTGTTCTTTCTTTTTTCTTTCCCCTTTTGGATGGTTAAAATCTTTTGTACCTCCATTCCCGATCAATGAATTCTTTCTTTTTATGGAACAAAAGAAAAAAAAAAAAAAAAATGAAGACAGTCCCCATCTGCATTTATTTGTCCTACAAATACAAATCTACATGCCGAACATGCCATACTGGCCCTATACTTTAAAACATACATCGAACCTGGATAAAAACCTTTTGAAGATATTTTTTGGGCTCTTAAACTAATAAAGCTGATATTGTCTTCATGTTGTTGGAACAGTACTCTTTACCAACTGTATTTTCTCCTCTAGGGTTCATTGATTTGTCATATCATGTGTCCTACACTCCTATGGCACTTGTTTATGCTCAAAAACACACTGAAGATCCCTTGTTTTTGACACCTCCAAAAAGTATTCTCTTGTTGTCTTCTTGACCCCCTAGTATTAGATTCTTTGGAATTTATTTTGATCTATTTTGATTCTCTGCTCTTCTGGTCCAAACATAAAAGTACTCCTCCCGCTAAAGCCACGGTTGAGACCACGTTGAAGGCCAAGGTGAAACCAGTGTTCTGCCGATTTTTTGAAATTATTATTTTTATATTTTCCCGTTTTTTATTTTCTTCAAAATGGAGTTACGAAACACGCATTTACGCATGGGCAAGCAGATAAACACCTATCCGAACTAAAATGGTCCCAAGATCTTTATTACGAAAGCAACTACCTAACGTCATATTATCATCAATGGTTTATCATTAAACTATGATGGGTTGCATTTGAGGTGAGTTCAATTCACACTATGCATGTCTTCTTTAACTTATTTTCTTAATTAAACATTTTTATTTTTTTAGAATAAAGATACAAAAAAATGCATATCATTCCTAAATAGAATCATACAAAACTTTAGTTGGTAGCCTGCAACAAGCTGAGCACCAACACCTTTCTGAATAGCAACCCCTAATCTATACAAAAGAAATTTACCTACACCACTACTGACATCATTACTAACTAGACAATTCTTCAATCTCTTAAAAAAACACACAGTATTATCACCAAGTTCCCATAGCGTGGTAAAAGCTAGAACACCCAATCCATACCCATGCGAAACACATTATCCAAGTATTTGTTACGTTTGCGCAAAACAACAATGGAAATAGCTTGGCCCGGGACAAAAGCACGAATACCTTCACCCGTGAAGGGTGAGACTCCTGTAACATCCATACAAACATCTTGGCCATTCTCCCAATTAAGAACAAGAATGTCAACAGGGCGCAAGTCTCTATTATCATCAGACAAAAACCCAAGGACTGCTTCTTTACGCGCGGGCACACCAGCTTTGTAACAAATGTAAACAATTACGTCTCGTACTAGATCATGCCGAAACTTGAGCCCAACATCCTTGGCACAGTGAAGAGCGTGGTCACCGAAAATATCCATGGGTCTATTACAGCTTGAACAAAGGCCACCTTCGACAAACAAGGGAATACCAAAACGGTAGGAAAAAACAGCTCGAAACTGTCTTGGTCCAAGGCATTGATTCAGACCACTAATGGGTACGGCCAACAGATAATCTTGAACATGCTTAACACGGTTGCACTGCCACAAAATGGAATATCTTGCAGACATTGGAAATGGGTTTTGGATTTGCTTCTTAACCGCGTCGAAATAAGTTACCGCCAGGGAATGCATAGAAGGGGGGGGCCGCCCGGGCATCAACAACACAATAATTAGAGGGTAACCCACATACCTGGATGAAATACTGAAGAGCCGACTGGTAAGCAGAACCTTTGTCTGAAGAGAATAAATTACCAAGAATCACCTTTTGCACCGAAACCGTCTGACTCTGAGAAGCAAGGTAACAATAGTTACGAGTGTCCGTCATAGTGTAAATGCCAAGGCCACCTTCCTTGATGGGAAGAGTAACAAGACGCTGTTGCAAAGGTCCGAAACCCGCACCTGTGACTAGAAGTCTCAAGTATTGAAATAAATGATCATCAAATAGTTCAGTGGCATGTTGCAAAGCTGCAGGGTTGGTAGTACGCATAGCAAAGTACAGTCTTGACACACCAGTACAGTTACGAAGTAATAACATCTCACTCTGAGGGTCCTTGAGTTTCTTGATGGCGGACATTAACTGGATGGTCTTGTGAACCCGAGCCAACGCCATGTCGCTAATAAAGTTCAGATCTAGACTCACTGGCCCACCCAAAAGTTTAACACCAGTAGTTGGTCTACCAATATCTCGAGGAAAAACATCTTCATTAAAAACTTCTAGGATCAACAGTTGGCCAAAAAACCTCTGTTTTCTTCATATATTTTTTTTCTTTATTATTATTATTATTATTATTTTTTTAAATGGAGACCTTTATTGAAGAAAAAAACATGAGTCTGATTATATAGGGTTGGATGGAAATCTAGCTACTAGCTGAGCCCCAACTCCTTTTTGAATAGCCATTCCTATTCTATGAAATAAAAAACAACCGGTATCACAGTTTGCATCGTTATTGGCAATGCAGTTCTTAAGTCTCTTCACGAATGTCACCGTGTCCTCACCAAGTTCTCCTAAGGTTGTGAAAGCAAGACTTCCAAACCCATAGCCGTGTGTTTCACATACGTCTAAGTATTTGTTTCGATTGCGAAGAACAGCTTTAGCTATTGCTTGACCCGGAATGAAAGTGTGATTGTCACTTGTGAATGGAGAAACACCCGTAGCATCGAAGCATGTGTCCTCCCCGTTCTCCCAATTATAAACCAGTAAGTCAGCCGGTAGCAAAGTATTATTCCCATCTGACCGAAGTCCAAGAGCCATTTCTTTTCTAACTGAAACACTGGCCCTGAAGCAAATATCTACAAAAACATCACGTACATGATCGTGCCTAAATTTCAGCCCAACCTCGCTGGCACAGTGTAAAGCATGGTCCCCGTAGATGTCCATATCCCTCTTGCAAATAGTACAACGGCTACCCTCAGGAAAAACGGAATGCTTAGGCGATAGCAGAGCACACTTCGAAACTTTCTAGGGCCAAGAGTTTGGTTCAAACTATCTATAGGTATAGCAAGTAGGTAATCTTGAGCGTGTTTCATCTGATTACTCTGCCATAACACGCTGTCTCTTGCGGTCATATTAAACTTGGTGGGAATTTTCCTCTTCATGACTTCAAAAAAGGTTACTGCCAAGGAATGCATGGACTTCATGGACGAAGGGGCGGTAACACTAAAGTTGAGTGATGAAGTATTGAGTCCACAAGCCTGATTGTACGTCAGCAAGGCTTGCTGACATGTTAGACTTAGATCAGCATTGGTTTTTAAGCATTGGTTTTTGTGAAATGATTTTTCTTATAATATATTAATTTTTGTTTGTGCAAATACATTTCCTTTTGAAACTAAAATTTTCATTTTGTATCAATATTATTTTTCTGATGTGGAAATTTTCATTTATTTTCCAAATTACAAAAGAAAAATAGATAGTTTTTCACATGAAATGAATTTATTTTTAAGAATGTGAAAGTAGAACATTGTACTCCCCCAAAAAATATAGAAATAAACTTACATTCGCATGTTCCAATTTAATACCTAAAACTATGAGTTAATGCTCATCCAAGACAGACTCAAGTCACTATAAGTAGAACCTCCATATATTAATAACCTCTACATATTAATAAAAATTTATGGTTCCAACTTGGGTCAGTGAGAAATAATAATAACCTCTCCAGTTTAATATTAATGATTTTTTCCAGTTTCGCCTTAAAGAATGTACCTCCAAATAGTAATAATCAATATTATATTAAAATATATATATTGAGTTACATTAAATTTATGATTAAACAAAATACTTATCTTAGTTTGAGAAAAAGAAGTAATTTTTTGGATTACTACAACATCTTTTAACTTGTAAATCCTTTAAGAAACATTGTATATCTACTTGATTCAGGTTAACTAGTATCTGTTTTATCCATATAAATCTTGATCCAATACACCCCTGGAAGATTTGCTCAATGTGATCCCAGTGTGTATAAGTGATGAAGATAATAGATTTCTTACAAAGGTACATGATGAATCAGAAATTATTGCAACTCTGAAATGATGCAACCATGGAAGACACCAAGGCCAAATGTCTTCCACCTGGCTTCTTTCAATCCCAATTGGAGACAGTGAAAGATGATGTGATCAGCGTGGTTGAAAGCTTTTTTTCTTCAGGGAAAATGCTGAAGAAGATGGATAAGACTAATTTATGTCTCATCCTCCCACATTCTCCAACTGATTACATGCCCATAGCTTTATGTAATTCTACATACAAGCTTATCTCAAAGATTCTAGCCTCCAGATTAAAGCCTCATTTGGAAAAGATTATAACCCCATGCATGCAGCAGTATATGCCCAGGGAGACAAATTGGAGACATCATTACTTTATCTCATGATTAATCCATTATATGAAGAGGAAATAGACAAAGCAATATTTTATGGCTCTGAAACTCGATATGACCAAGGCATTCGATCTTGTGGAGTGGTTTTTGTTGGAAAATATTATGAAGAGATTTGGCTTCAACAACAAATTGTGCAACCTTATTCAGGAATGTGTAAGCATTGTAAAAATTCAAATCTTTCAAAATGGATCCCGCAAGCCTCTTAAACTGACAAAAACTATAAGGCATGGTGATCCAATCCAATCTAACCTTCCCTTTCTCTTTTTTTCTCACTATGGAGTTACCAAAGCTCTTACTCAAGCTTAACAGTTAAAGAGAATTCAAGGTATAAAAATTGCCAAAAATGACCCTCAGGTACTACATTTATAATATTTGCGGATGACTGTGTGCTATCCACAAAGGTAATATTCCCAAATGTTAATCATCTAATACATGTTGTTAGTAAATTCAATTTAACTTCAGGACAACATATCAAACTTTCAGAAGTTTGTAGTCTTTTTCTCTAAGCATCTCCATCCAAGATATTGCAGGTTACTGTTAAGAAGACTAAGAATGCAAAGAATTAGTTTGGGAGACAGACATCTGGGTAATAAGATATGGTGGAGCTACTTCCAAAATATGTAAGCAAGAAGTGAAAACTACAAAACATCTATTGTGAGATTACTCCTTTTAGAGTATTCTAGCTGTAACAACTCACATGGTGCATGCTCAAAGATGCTCCATGGCATGGGATGAAGCTTCATCTGAAGCTTATGTTGCGTGGTAGAGGAACATTGACCTAAAGCCAATATGGCGCCAAAATGGTGCATTGCATATTGCGTCAAAGTGGCACATAGCAGAAGTTGCAAAGAGGCTCAAAGAGACTCGACTGAAAGGAGAGGGGATTTATAAACTCAACTAAGGAGGTCCTAACCCACTTACAAGTTCCTCATCCGATTTAGGTCCAGGGATAATACCGCGGAACTATGGCGCATTACGGAGGCTATTGTCCAAGGTCCAATCTCGCCACAATGGTGCATCATGCCAAAGCAGGCAGGTTTAGGTAATGTAGCGCCATTATCGCGCAAGGGTTGGTTCAAGAATGATTTCTGCAAGTTGGATAAAGATCGAATAGTGAAAATGGCTAGCCCTGCCTGGGAAATCTGAAATCCTCGATGCAGATTTGTTTTCCAGTATCTTAAAACAAGAAGTGATCAGAAGCGTACCAAATCCCAAGTTATAACTCGTTGAGAGATGAGAAAGAAACGTGACATAGGAACTGAGCATTCCATGAGCACTAGAACACAATCTACTTGGAAATTGCCTGCTAACCCATATTTTTTTATATTTTGTGATGCTTCTTTTTTTTAAAGAAAAAAACAACTACTTGCGAGTTTGAAATTGTCTAGTTTTTAGAATCTGTGCAGGTGAATATGAGCAAGCTAGATACAGTTACGCAGACATATTCTTGAAGGCTGAACAGAAGGAATGTGAAGGTTTGTTGCAAGTTGCGATGCGGGAAGAAGAGTGTGGTCTTCACCATGGTTGTTTTAAATTAGATGCAAGATTAGTAGTTGGGCCAGTTTTGGAGATTACAAAAACGTATCCGGGAAAAACCCGTCTATTATATTAGATACTAAGGCTAAATTAGCTAGTCATCTATTATAAATTTGAAAATTTATTAGAAGGTACTGCAATAATAGGCCAGCTGACATGTTAGTTCGACATGTTAGGATTTTTGAATATCAACTGTTTCGAACTCTTAACCTCCATATTTATTACTAATGCATTATTTCAGAATACAAATGCAATGGTTATTAGTTATGAATATCTCTTTTGAATCAAAATAAAATAAAATGTGCAAGCTCTAATTATAGATGCCTAAGTGCCACTGTTGGGCGTTATATTTTGTTGAGTTCCAGCAGGTCTCATTTATGCCATTGATAATCGGAGACCGATGTACTTTCAACTTCGTTATTTCTTGCTCCTTTTGTCTCATTTTTTTTCTTCATTTTTATGAAGCATGTCTCGTTTTTTTACTATCTTTTCGCGCATTTCCTCGTGCGATATAAATCTTTTTACCACATTTTTTGATCAATTAAGATTTTTTACTTTGCTGATTTAAAAAAAGAATGTTACGTTTTGGCAAAAAAAAAAAAAAAATCAATTATGACACTAGCTTACACTAATATTATTGGGCTTACTCATCTTACTATAACACACTATTGTGAAGTAAATATATTATTTGTTTACAACAATGCGTTGTGATGATTTCAAGTTTTTGAATAGATTTCCAAGAAAATGATATTTTTAAAAATGAAAAAGAAGATAAAAATTGGAATTTGATTTTTCGTTTAAGACCCTGTAAAAGATTATAAGCATGTCAAGATATTTAAGTTACTTTTTCTTTTATTTGTTAAGATGTTTTACTTATCCATATCATCTTCTCCTTTTTTTCTCGGTAAATAGAAATTATATTAAGAAAGAAGGCTAATTACAGAGAGCACAAAAAGCAAACCAGAAACACGGAAGAAAATGACAACAAGAAACCCAAAAAACCATACTCTTAAGGACAAAAAGATACAAACTATTTAAGTTTGAGGTGAGCTTAACGGAAGACCAATGAAAGAGTTGACTTTGCAGTCGATGGTAATGGCATCCACTGGACGTTTCTTACTATTGAAGCAACACAAGTTTCTTTTAAGCCATACATTTCGGCAAATGCTTCCGGGAATACTTTTCCACACCACTCGATGAACCATTGTAAACATGCCAACTCTTGTGCAAATCAAGCAAATTAGAAAACGTAGGTAGTTGGATGTTAGCGTGAGCACAAAAATACACCCATATCTGATTGGTTTAGAGACAATCCCAAAATAAGTGATCACAAGACTCATTCACTTGATTACAAAAGGAGCACAAGAAAGAAATTAAAAGTATTACCTACCAACGAAGTTAGATTGCAATTTCTTCTCAGCAAATTGTCAACAGTCCAGTTGCCACAAACAGTATCCCACTTTGTGAGGCCAACATCTAGACCAAATTTTCTTTCTAGGATACATCATTACAATATCTGTATTGTTATCAACATATATTGAATACCAAATTAACTGAGAAAGAACAATTTTTGTCACCCATCTAAATAAGCTCATCTTCGACTTCATGATAGCATACCAAACAATCGAGAACGCTGAGAAGAGAAGTGAGCTCCGTAATTTCTGTGCCATACAAACGCCTTATTGTAACATCCAACTTCCAATGATACAAACTCATATAGCTCATAAAGGTAGAGCAGAGAAAAATGTTCCAGGCCGTAAATTCTTGGACACATGAAGTGTAAGAGGTCACCAGTTGTCCTCCTAAAGATGCGCTTTATTCCCTTTACCAACCTCCTTTTATGGATGACGAGAGGTAAGGGGGTTGATTCCCATTAGGGAGTGATGGATTCCCCATTTTATGCGCTTTATTCCCTTTACAATATATAAAAGATGTATCTATCTTAGCCTCCTCTTAAAATTTAGGTAGTATACGCCATTCTTGTCTTGAGAAGAATTAACAAGAGATAAACACAAGGTACCCTGTAAAATCTCAAAGATAAAGAAGGAGACTACAATCAAAAGCTCCAATCGAGTTTTTTTTTAAGAGACGGTATAACCATTACAAATTTATTCAAAGAATAACGCCAAAAAATTTCGATTGATTCACAAGAATGATAAGCTATTAAGAGCTTCTCTAATGGGATGTAAGTGAAGATAAATTCCTAAATCCACATGGGATAGATAATTTTTCTCCTAAAATTCTTCTCGAACCCCAACTTCTTAAATTAATGTAAAGATGCCAAAGCCAAATCTTTGGTAGACATAGACATTCACCTTGAGGATGTCAACATATCCAAATAAGCTTTTGCTTAACTAAAATTAATTTCAATAAACTAAATTAGATATAATAAAATCTTAAAATTACTAAAAGTAAAATTTACATTTAGTTAAAAAAAAAAGATCACAAACAACACAATTGGAGATGACTTTTTTTTCCCCACTAAACTCAAAAAAGCATTGGAATGAAGATGTGTTTTTTTTTTTTTACTCTCGTCTCTAGGGCGATTTTTTTCTCATCTATAAGATGATTTTATATCTCGTCTAAGGAGGATTCCACAATATTACTTTTACCTTCTAATCTTTTGCTTGTCTTTCATGTTGTGTGTTTTGTTTTGCAGGTTAATCAGACTTCTTGTTTATCTTCTTTCTTGAAAACTTGGTGCGTTTCTTAGGGTTTATTTTTACAGCAGTTTCTTCTTCGTTTTACGTTCATGGCCTCTTCTTCAACTCAACCCTCAAATCCAGAGTATGAAGATCTGGCAGATATTATGGTTGCTCTTTTACACAATGAAGAGGAAGAGTTTGAGGTCCCAGATGATCTAGTCGAGACACAAACATCACATAGATACTCTCTTGTCATCACCACAATCACCAGAAGAGAGTATGAGATCAATATTCCATATAATATGCTCCAAAGATCCTGGAGACCTTCAGGAAGCATAAAAATATCTAGTTTTTGGAAAGCTATATATCTAGTTCACTTTGAACTGGGATGCGACTACAACACAGTTCTTACCAGATCTCCTTGGGCTCTAAATAAAGATCTTCTCCTAATAGAAATATGTGATCCTGATAAACTTCCTGAAGAATATGATTTCAAGTTTGCAGATTTCACAGTTCAGATCCATGGACTGCCAATGAGTGCTCAAACAATCAAGATGTAAAAATTCTTATCAAGCAAGATAGGGACTCCTTATCCCATATATGAATCTGATCATGCAAAGTGGGGAAGTTTTGCTTAAGTAAGAGTCTAGATGAATATCACTGAACCTATCGGGCAAGAGTTAAATTTCATGCTCCCATCTAAAAGAAAATGCAAGGCAACGTTGAGGTATGAAAGACTACCAAAAGTATGATCTGTGGTAAATTTGGTCATATCATGAAGCACTGTCCAGAACTTTCAAGAGAATGTGAGAAAATGGGTTTTTTCTCACCTGAAACATTCATGGAAAAAATGCAGGATATGAAGGTAGCTAGACTTACAGAAGAGATTAATGCAAATTTCAATCCTAGGTTTAATCAGAATGGTCCTCTACTAAAGAAGCATCAAGAAAACCCAAACCCCATTAATGGAGATAGTTAAACCAAGCAAACAAACCCTAAACCAAAAATAAGTCAAAAACCTCCCAACTTTTCCTCCTATAATTATTCCTTAGAAAAAGCCATGCAACCACAAAATCCTCTTGTTACCATACCAGAACAGAATCATCATGCAAACAGTCAAAAATTCTCTTGACCCTAATTATAAGGAGAATCAATCACCAAATATCCCAGCATTCAATGCCAAATCTCATGTAGTCGACGAAGAAAATATCTCAAAAATAAAACAGTTTCCAACCACAACCCAAAATCCATCACCCATCCACCAAAAGATCCCATTATACAACTCAAAGAAACAAAGAAAAAAAAAAAAATCGGCTAGCCCTAAACCCAATTCCACTAACAAAGTAAGCAAGTCCACTCGATTGGAAGCTCCATCATCACCCACCCATTATCAACCCCTTACCATTATTAAACCACCAGACACTCACTCAAAAACTAAGAAACCCATTTCAGTGGATGCTACTCCTGAACAAAACACTCTCAAAAATATGAGACAATGGAAGAGATTTGCCAGAAATAACCAAGATGTAGGAACCCAAGATACTATCATTCACAGTTGCAGCAAAGGCGATATGAACCTATGGATTGTGACCCCCCAACTCAAACAACATTGTTGTATTCCTGAAGAGGCTGTGGCTACTTGCCCCAAAAATTTGCAGGATCGATGTTAATACAATCCTGGAACTGTCTTGGTCTAGGGAACAAGACGAAAATTCTAACATTAAAATTGTTCCTGCGCAGCTGTAAACCTTCTATCTTGTTTTTATCTGAAACAAGACTAAATGAAACAAACATCATAAGGATTTGCAGCTCCTTGAAGTTTACGCATTTTGATTATGTACCTGCAAATGGTAGAAGTGGTGGACTTTCATTATTATGGCTAGATACAGTTGACCTATCTAAGTCACAAAACAACATTCACTGTGTCATTGAAGCTAGGTTTTCAATTCCAAGATGGGAGTTAATCTATGTTTATGGTCCACCTGCTCACCCTCAAAGAAATGGTTTTTGGAGACAAATGAATAACACAATAGAAGGCATATAATTAAGGTGCTTGTTGTATGATTGGAGATTTAAATGTCTTGATGCATCAATATGAGAAGCAAGGAGGCTCAATCAACACTGATATTGATACTATTGATCTCTGTACCTTGGTGACTATTATTATAGAGGCGGAATTCATAATAATAATAGACGAAAACTAGAAAACAGAACACACTAGAAACCAGAATCGAAGAAAATATCTTCTCTAGATTATGAACAAGAAAACTATTACAATTCTCTCTTTGTTACGCTCACAATCTCTCTAGGTAAATAACCTTAAACTATTTTCTAAGCTTGCTTTTACAATAATTAATTGCCTCACAAACTTATATCTAGGTGATTTGTCTCAAAAACCTCCTTTTTTCGATCTAGGTGTGTCTGTATCACAAACCACACTCTAGATGTCTTAGCTATGAGCTAAACATCTCTATTTATAGCTTTAACGGTTTCCCGAACCTTACAGGAATCTATTTCCTTATCTAGGAATAATTCTTTTTCTAGGTATATTTCCTTATCTAGGAATAATACATTGTCTTAGGAATATTTCCTTATCTATGAATAATTCCTTTTCTAGGTATATTTCTTATCTAGGAATATTACCTTGTCTAGGAAACATTCGCTTTCTAGGTATATTTCCTTATATAGGAATATTACCTTGTCTAGGAATATTTCCTTATCTAAGAATACTGCCTAAAAATCAGTATTCCTTCCCAAAATTACAATTCTATCCTCAATTTGTTTTGAGGATCACTAATTCCCAGGGAGAGGAAGATACACATGTATCAGATATAAGCTGTATTGAATTCATAGCTATGGTAAAAGAGAGGGATATTATTGATCTTGGCTATGATGGGCCTTCATTTACATGGTCAAATAATGCAACTCAAAACATCCCAATTTTTGAAAGGCTAAATAGATCAATTTGCAACTCAGATTGGAAAATTCAGTTCTCAGATGCAGCAGTACTCCATTTACCAAGAATTGAGAGTGACCACTCTCTCATAATTCTCAAAACTATGAGGAAACCAAGCTACAAGTTTGAATTTTACTGGACTGATCATCCACAATTCAAAGATTTCTTACAAACTAGCTGGGAGAATGCAACAGGAGACACAATATCAAAGCTTACTGACTTGGGCAAAGGGCTTTGTAAATGGAGCTAAAAAACTTTTGGAGACACAAAAAGTGAGATTGAAGAAGAAAAACAGAAGTTGATTGACCTTCAAGCATCTGCATACTTGACTAACACAAGACAAGGAGAGGAAACCATCTGCAACAACATCATCACTCTTGAAAGAAGAGATAAAATGTTCTGGCAGCAAAGAAACAAATCCAAATGGGTGCCTTCCATTGACAAAAATACTCAGGTATTTCATGTTTCCACTATACACAGAAGGAGTAAAAGTAAGATTTTTGCACCAAAAGATCTTAAGAATGAGTGGATTTCTGATCCTCACCAGATTAGAGATACTCTTTTTAGTCATTTTTTTTAGTCATTTTCAGGATATGTTCACAAAAGATACTAATGTAGACTCTAGCACCATGACTATGGAGAATGCTAATAAATTAAATCTAGATGAATGCAGGTATCTTAGTTCAATTCTCAGTGCAAAGGAAATTTTTAATGTGGTGAAGAAAATGGGGTCATTGAAGTCTCTAGGACCTGATGGATATCCAACATTGTTCTATAAAAAGTGTTGGGAAGTTGTAGGTCAAGAAGTAATCCATTTAATTCAAGATTGTTTTATATACTCAGCTATTCCTCCTGGTTTGATTCACACATATCTGGCTTTAATCCCTAAGAAGAAAAATGTTGAAGCTGTTGTTGATTACAGGCCAATAGTTTTCTGTAATGTGCTATACAAGGTTGTCACTAAGATTATCACTAACAGATTGAGCCCATTCCTTTACAATCTTATTGAGAAGAAGCAGTCAGCTTTTGTGTCAGGTAGACAGATTCTGGACAACATTGTTGTTGCTAAAGAACTTTTCCACTTTATGAAACACTCAAATTCCTCTCGATGCTCATTTTCTCTAAAAATGGACATGAGAAAAGCTTATGATAGGGTGGATAGGGGATCCTTAAGTAAATCTCTCAAGAATATTGGCATCAAGCATAGAGCTCATGCTCTAATTTTGAGTTGTATGAAGACTACTTCCTTTTTTATTCTTCTTAATGGCCAACCTGAAGGTTTTGTCAGAGGAGAAAGAGGTATAAGGCAGGGATTCCCTTTATCTCCTTATTTGTTTATCATTTGTGCTCATTCCTAATAAAAATTGAAAATGAAGGCTCTTACAGTGGTTATCAACTCAGCAGATGGGCTCCTAGTGTTTCTCAAATCATGTTTGCTGATGACATTATGTTATTTGGTAATACAGACACTAGAACTATTAACTCCATCACCACTGTGCTGCAACAATACTATAATCTATCAGTTCAGCTAGTAAATTATTCAAAATCCTTAATACATTTCAGTAAAAGTGTCCCTGACACTTATGCAGAAGAAATAATTCAAGAGTTGGGGGTTAAAAGAATGACTAAAGAAGAAAAGTACCTGAGAGTGAAGATTCTTCAACAAGGCAATAGGGTGTCTAATTCCAACTTTCTCATAGAAAATTTTGATGCTGCTCTGGAAGGAAAAAGAAGAAACAACTTATCTCATGCAGGAAGGAAAATGCTTATCCAATCTGTGTTAGCTCCCATTCTCATTTTTTACATGGAAACCACTATGATTCCTAAAACTGTTCTCAACAAGCTAACATAGATTATAAGAGATTTTTGGTGGGGCCATACTAGAGATAAGATAAAGTTGCACTTTCTAAAATGGGAGTGGTTCAATCTACCTAAGTAAAAAGGAGGCTTGGGTCTAAGATTCTTATATGATCTTAACTTGGCACTGATGGCTAAGTTATCTTGGAGATTTCTTCAAGAACAAGATTCTCTATGGGCACAAATCATGAGAGAAATATATTTAAAATAAGGTTCTTTCTGGGAAGTCAAGAAGACAACAAACTGTTCTACTACTTGGGCAGCAATGTTTGAGAGTAGAAAAGAATTAAAGAAAGGATGCCTCTGGTTGGTTGGCAATGGGAAGTCCATTAATATCTTCACTAATCCCTGGATACCCACCATTCCAGGACACATTCCAGCTATTTCAGGAGAAGGAAGTTTGGAGCTTAAAAAAGTTAATGATCTTCTCAATGATATAACAGGTCACTGGGATGTAAATGCTCTACATCATCTAGAAGACCCATATATCAGTAAAACTAATTTCTCCCAACATAGTAGTTGAAGATAAACTCATACGGAAGTTTACTACTGACGGTAACTCCACCCCACAATCTTTTCAAAAGATGTTGTAGGAACAACAAGGTGAGGCTTCTTCTACAAGAGAGAATATTTTTCCATGGAAAAAGTTTTGGGCATTAAAAAAGGTAGCTCCAAAAATAAAGACTTTCGTTTGGAGAGCTCTGCATAATGGTCTTGCAGTCTCAAAGAGAATTGGCAGATTCATAGATGGAGTTTCAACAAGTTGCAACATTTTCAACAATGATGATGAATTTGCAGATCACCTCCCGATTCACTGTAAGTTTACTCGAGCTGTTTGGTTTTCTTCACCTCTAGGGATCAGGTTTCAAGATGACAGTCAAATGTCTCTCTCAGAACTAATGACTTTGTTGTTTAGTAGTAACGACAAGGAGTGGACTCTTGCCCTAGGTATGTCCATCTGTTGGGCCATTTGGAAATCCCGTAATGCAAAGGTCTTTGAGAATAAGACTGCCAGTGTTCAGAGAGTTTTGACAATATCTTTGTACTGGTACAATCTCTATTTCAACTTCACTGAAGAAGAGGAGATTCAAGTGGTGGAAAACAATTAGGTAAACCCAATAGCAAATGCCAATACAGTCTGGAAAGCTCCTGATCATCTCATTATCAAAATCAATGTAGATGGTGCTTTGAAGGATGGTGTGTATGCATGTGCAGTTGTGGCAAGATACAACACTGGCACCTAGTGCGGAGATGGAACAAGATTGGGTAGGGCAAATACGATAGTTTATGCAGAAGGAGATGGTTTTAAGCTGGCCACTGATCTAACTATCTGGTTAAACTTGGACCATATTATCTTAGAAGGAGACAGTCAAGTGATTGTAAAGAGTCTAATGGGAGATTTGAGAAGGGTACCATGGAAGATTTGGAGATTGAAGGAAGACATCACTTCTAGGATGAATTCTCTTAACAACAGTGGAGCATACAATTTTGTGCCAAAATCGGCTAACTCAAGTGCTCATTCTCTTGCAGCTCATGCCCTCTCTAATAACGTCTAACAAATATGGACTAGTTCCGATTTCCCTCACAACATTATTATCCTCTGGGATGTAAACAATGGCTAGTTCCTTTTTTACTCCTGTATACAAAAAGAAAAAAGGAAAAAAAATGTCTTGTTGGCGTTACCACGTAGGAAACACATACAACAACCGATGGAGAATCTCTAAGCTCTTCAACAGACATTGCAATGTGCAGTAGGGATACATGAAACATTAAAAACTTGAGACAGGAGACGCGGCACCCGTATATACCTCTAATTGAGGAAACAGCAACGATAATTCTTTTTATAGGTGGTTCAGTTGGATACATTTAATTCTGTTTTTTCATTTTTGCCTGTTTTCTTTTTTTCTCTGTTAGCTGATATATCTACATCAATTTTCGATATGAATGTAAATCACCATCGATTTCTATCTTATTGAGTTTATAAAAATTAAAATGAAAAGTATATAATTTAATTTTTGTTGAACGGACAACGTGGTGAGACCCACGGAGTTCATTATAAATGAGGAGAAAAGGCAGATCATGGACTTTATCTCCAAATCCAACTGCAACGATAGCAACGTCAGGACACTATTCCATCTCTCAGTGGTCAGGGATGTATGACCACAATAATAAGACAAAACCTTACTTTTTAGGTTTTATCCTGTAATTAATTAACCTAAAAAAAATCGAATTAATAATTTATTTAATTTGTATTATTTTTATTACGGACAGCATTTTGCCTTTTTACCAAATGTTGTCTCATTCATGGACAGTCTTTCCATCTATGGAGGGAATTGTTTGTCAGCATATCTCTGGAGCCTGGCCTTTGGTTCTGTAGTTGTTAGTCGTTGAATTTTTATTTTGGCCGATATTCATTGAGTTGTTACATTGTTTGGTCTTTTCTCTGGTTGTCATTTCTACCGAAAGAAATTTATTGTGTGAAGATAATTTGTTGAGTACGAGTTATACAACGACGTATGATGTCTGCAACAGTAGGAGTAGTCATGCATATGTATTTGGATTTATATACTCTAATCGGCTTTAGGTTCATGTGAATTAATGGCCGTTTCCTTGTCTACTAGTAAATCTCAATACCATCATCCGAGTTCCTTCTTTATCAAATAATGGAAGTGAGCATATGCATCAGATATTAGCAGGTCTCCCCTGTTGACACGGTAGTAGATAGAGAAACCACTTGTCACAAGTGCCGTTCTTGCGTTGCATGTTTATGGTTCATTGATGAAGGCATGAAGCTAATTTCTGATGATATCAATACGTCAATATTTATGTTGGTAGGTGTACTTTGGAGGCCAACCACATCTCCGTCCAAGAACTTTAAATCCTCTAATTGAATTTCGAGCGATTAGTAGAGGACCAGAGAAACTGTTTCGGCTGCCGCCATTGAGAAGATACGGCTTAGGATATGCACAAAGAATCTCATACTCCAAAATATATATTGAAAATATGCCTACATTTACATTCAAAGAATCCAAACAAGTCAAAACTGAAACGCTTACTCGGTGAAGGTGATTTCCGTGGAAATCCTCGAGCAATAATCAACGGAGAAATAGTAGCTACGTAGTTCACACCTAATCCAACACCGAAAGTAGCTACTAGCTAGAATATATTTATTTTTTTATGCTTTCTTAAAAGTTCGTATGCGTCAAATAGCATTTTAAGCTCGGTCAACTTTCTGGCAACAACTCAAGCTTTGAACTTCCGGTGATAAAACAACACCATCCACATAAGGGGATTTTGTTGCAAGTGCAGTCTGTGTGAATGGTACAATATAGTTTATCTTATGTTCCCTCCATCCCTGATATAAAGGAGGAAAACCAATTCCAAATATATACCCTTATTAATGAATACGGGTATTAACAATAAAGAATACGGGTATTAACAAACTTCTCCACCTGCGTAGAATTGCTTCCACTTGTCCCAGGGTTATTTACACCTTTACGTACAGAAACCCCTATATGAGGCATTTCACTCGTGTTTTGCCCACATACAGTGGGGTTTAAAATAAGAACGTCATGGTCATGGATAGTAGACTTCCTCATTTTCCCATCAGTTATTGAGATCATTTCTAAGATTTTCTACGGTATCTCTCTCCCTGTGAGTGAAGAAGAATTATCGTGAAACTTTTACTTTCCAGATAAATACCACTATTAAGTCTTAATTAAGTATATCCTTTCTTAATCAAAACTCTCCTTTCTCATCTTTAAATAGACATCCCATTAACCATCACAACTAACAAAAACCACCTCCTCTCTCTTCACTTATTCCCTAAAGTTCTCTTCAACCTTCTTTCACTTCAAACATGGTAGCAGTGTTGCAAACAACCCATTCAGCAGCCATGAACGCAAGAATCATAGGTTCAGGCGAAGATACCATAATTTTTGCTCATGGTTTTGGAACTGATCAATCTATTTGGGATAAAACTATACCGTTTTTCACTAAACGCTATAGAGTTTTACTCTTCGACTGGTGTTTCTCGGGTTCGATACAAGAACCAAATCATTTATTTGATCCGGTGAAGCATTCGTCGTTCGATGGTTTCGCTAATGATCTTATTGATCTTTTGGATGAGATTGGATTGAAATCATCAGTGTTTGTTGGACACTCTATGTCGGGTATGATCGGATGTTTAGCTTCGATTCGAAGACCTGATTTGTTCAAGAGGCTCATACTTCTTGGCGCTTCTCCTAGGTATATTACTAATCTTGCCATGCTTCTTATTTTTACTCATAATTTTTTGTTCCAAAATTACACTTATCTTCTTTTTAATTCATATCTCTGGAAAACGGTGAATCCTGTTGTTCACCAATATAATAACAAGTTTTTTTTTTTTTTTTTTGCCACTTGGGAAAAATAAGTTTACAACGTGATTGAAATCTTTGGTTTTTCTCCCGTGGAACCTCTTTTAAGGACACAGCTTTAAATTAAGGGTTCTCTTAAATGTAGCCCACAGATTTATTAACCATAGCCCATCCAAGTAAGTGCTTATGCTAACCAAACAGACCTTTATAAACCCAAAATAATAAGATAATCGTTAAATCCCTAAATCAACAACAACAACAACAAAAAGAAGCTAATTATGTAATTAAATTTATGTAAGACATTTGTCATAGTTAATGTTTTTGAATAAGAATCAATACCCTCAATCAATTTTAGTGTAATCATGATTGAGAAGAAAAATACATCATCTTAGAGATTTTGTTTTATAGATTATGTTTATAGAGTTTTAGGAGAATGGTTGTAGGAAAAGAACAAAACCTTAGTATTGATGTTGTTGTGGAATTTTTTTAAGAGAATAATTAGAATATACACACCTAGATCAATTTTAATGTAATCATGATTAAAAAAAATTATTTTAGAGAAAAATAGAGTTAAAGTTTATTTTGTTTTGTATTGGGGGAAAATAAGAATTAGGGTTTATAACAGTTTTTAAATTTGTGAGAATGCTAAAAGAACAATGATAACTAATTTTAAGTATGATCAAGAAAAAAAGTTTTGGTTTATTTTGATTTTGAGTAAGAGGCAGATTTAAGTTTAATTGTTAATGAAAAATTAATTATAAAATTAACACTTCTTTGGTTTTCTATTTTAACTTTTGACCTTCTATTTTAACTTAATTTTTTTGGGTTATGGTTAATAAATGTGCGGGCTATATTTAAGAGAATCCTAAATTAATTGTGTAAGCCGTTGACTAGTAAGAGACTAATAACGACCAAACAGACAATGGCTAGATTTCAACAGATTGATTATAGTCATGCACAAGTTGATTAATTTTGATTAGATTTACGCAAGTTGGCCACAAGTTGATTCAATCAAAGGGGAGTAAGGATTACGCAAATTGTCCCGACCGTTTCCTCAACAATATGCAGATGACTATCTATTTCTTGCTAGGCTGTAACGCTGTTTGCAGTTGGGGATACATCTAATACTTTTCTATCCAAAGAGATTCAGTACTGATTCATGGTTCGTACCAGTAGCAGCGTCAAAATGATCAACGTTTTTAACAAAAAAATAATATATTGATGGTGAATTTCGGTCAAAAAAGAAAGTGCTAGAAAATCACAGCTCCCAGCATCTCCTGTCGGGTGTTCATCATCGACACACATAAACTAGTAGTCTTTACATATGATAGAGGGCATAGCAGCAATAATTAACTGTTTGTTGTTTATTCGTTTTTACTCCCAAGAGGATCATGATAAGTTCCCATCGTTTTGCTCTAGAATTTTTAGGGCCATGCAAAAACAAAAAACATATAATAACGTTTTCTTCCCCAAAAAATCATTTTTGTCCCTTGTACTCAATAGTCAAAGGTGAACCATTGACTTGATTGTAAAAAGAGCTTCTTTTAAGCAAAAATTACCATTCATTGTGTTTAAAGGTGTTCTGATAATGTACAAAGCAAATGTTAACTTGTTGAAAGGTAACTTGGTAAAATAGCGCGTCCTTGTTAGCTTTTTGATCAGTCCAAAAGAATCATAACATAGACGACTAATTTGCTTGTTCATTGTTTGTTTTAGGTACATTAACTGTGAAGATTACGAAGGAGGGTTCGAGGAAACACAAATCGAAGACATCTTCGTAAACATTGAATCGAATTTTCATGGATGGGCTTCATATTTCGCAACAGTGGTGGTAGATGCAAATGATCCAATTTCAGTAGACAAATTTGAGAAATGTCTAGTGAGTAGCAAGCCTGAAATTATACTTTCACTTGCCAAAACAGTTTTCTTAAGCGATCATAGAGATATACTTGAGAAAGTTGATCAAGTTCCATGCACAATAATTCAGATGACAAACGATATCGTTGTACCGATGTCAGTCGCCTACCATATGCAAAAGCAAATCAAAGCGGAATCCACAATTGAAGTCATTGAAGCTGACGGACATTTCCCTCAACTTACTCATACTAATGCGTTTGTTGATACTCTTGATAGAGTCTTGGAACCTAATGACGAATCATCGGACAGTGACCAGATTATTAGTTTGGATAGCGAAATGGTTAATGTTGTTGCTTGATTAGGTTCATTAAGTTACATGTACGTACAACCTAGTGTGTGTGGTATATAGGGCAGCCGGTATATGTAGGTGGGAATATACTCCAGTTTGTATTTGGTTTGTTTTAAGGTGTCTTAAAGGTTTGGTTTGGTTTGTGTTGTAACTACTAGTACTTCAAGTATCATGTCTTTGGATTATGGTTAACAAATGTGTGGGCTATATCTAAGAGAAGACATCAATAATTCCAAAAACAGTATGACTAGAAAAAGGAAATCAACCAAATAACTAAGAAAGGAAATCCAATATTAAGAAACATACTAGAACAAGCAAGTCCCGCACTGCGAATTCTTCTACAAATATGTACAAAAATCTCATAACTGGACACACACAAAAAATAATAATTTATCATACAACTTCATCTTCCTTCTTCTCTCCTCCCTCTCCTCTGGTATTCTAATTAACCATGGTGAAAACAAAGACTGATGATCACATACAGTGTCTAGAAGAACAGAACCCACCCCCAGCACAAACAATTGATAACAAAACAGGGTATATTCAAATCAAGGTAATGAAGAATCTGAAGCAGACTATACGTTATCCAGGTTATCCAGATGATGTAGAACCACTACCCATCCATGGAGACCCTGAATTCGCTGATGCTCTAGAGCATGATAAAATCAAAAAATTGTGTTTGCGTGCCAATGCATTAAGCCTAGTATCTAGTATGCTTTGTTGGTTGGAAGTTCCTTCCGACAGAGTCGTGCGACAGAAGATTTCAAGGTTTGTGGTTGAGACTGCTAAGGAAGCTATTAGAAGTGGTGAACATATGAAATGGTTTTTCGTTTATGTAGAGCTAGAAGTTAATACTGAAGAATTTATTACCAAGAATTGTGACGGTAACGACGTTGATGATGGGGATGATATAACAAGTGAAGACGAAGATGCGGACATGACAAGTGACGGAGAAACAATAAGTGATGGCGAAGACATGCATGGACATGCCAAGCGAAGGCGAAGATATTGACATGCCAAGTGACGGAATTTACTAGTGACAATAATCAGGGCCGTCTTATGATGTTGGCAGTATAGGCGGATGCGTAGAGCCTCAAATTACTGGGGGCCCATTGTTTATTTTTTGTTTTCTTTTTTACTATTATGGTCCATTGCGGCACTTATAAATGTTAGTCAAACTTTTGCGACTGGTTTTCACTTCAAATAAAATTGTGACAGTTATAAATGTGACTAAATACCATATAACACCTATAGGTGCCACTAATCATTTAATTCAGTGAAATAACCCATTTTGGGGGTATTTTATGACAAATTACATGCTTATACCCCAAAATTTTAACCAAAAAATCCGAAACAATTTGGGCAGCCTTCGGCCACATAGCTTGGTTCCCAGTTATCGATTGATTTATCTCCCCTAAACTAAAATTCTTCCTGATACGGTGACCAATCAAAAAGCCCATATTTATAATCCGTTTAGGGCATCCTAATCGTAAAAGACTGCCCTGACAATAACGATATCAAGATGGTCGTGGAGTTCTTGTTGCTAGATGCGTATGAAAATCAAAAAAATTGTGCATCAAGGTCAACAATCGATGGATTAAAACGAAACAGTTATTCTCATGAGAGCGGTGGTGATGATCATACAAAGAACAATGCTGATAATGCTGATACTAATACTTGTGTTACTGCCCAAATAAGGCTAGTAAGAGTCTGATATGACCAAACAGACAATGCATAGACTTCAACAAATTGATCATAGTCATGCACAAATTGCTTAGTTTTGATTCGATTTATGCAAGTTGGCTTCAAGTTTATTCAATTTTAGGGAGAGTAAGGATTACGCAAATTATCCTAGCTGTTTCGTCAAAAATTTGTAAATGACCATCTATTTCTTGCTACCGGGGATAGCATCAGTCCCCTTTTAATCGTCTAATGCTTTTCTATCCAAAGAAATTTACTCTGATTCATGGTTCGTAAGCAGTAGTGTCAGAATGATTAATGTTTTCAACAAAAACTATACAAATGGTGTGTTTCTGTAAACAAATGCTAGAAAATCACAGCTCTCAGCATCTCTATAGGGGATGCCAATGTCGGAGTGTTGAAGGGAGTGTAAGTCGGGTGTTCATCATTGCCACACATAAACTAGTGGTCTTTGCATATGGTAGAGGGCCTAGCGGCAATAATTAATTGTTTGTTCGCTTTTACTCCCAAGAGAATCATGATAAGTCCCCATTGTTTTGCTCTAGAATTTTTAGGGCCATGCAAAAACAAAAATCATAAAATAACGTCTTCTTCCAAACATTTTGTCCCTTGTACTCAATAGCCAAAGGTTGACTTGATTGTCAAAAGAGCTTCCTTCAAGCAAAAATTACCATTAATTGTGTTTAAAGGTCTAATAATGTAGGCAAATGTGAACTTGTTGAAAGGTAACTTGATAAAATAGCATCCTTCTTCGCTTTTAGATCAGTCAAAAAAAAATCTAAACATTGAAGATTCCATGACAGATCATGCATAGTTATTAACATTCAATGACTTGTTATCTTGTTAGACATACATCAGAAGACTAATATTTTTTATTGGTTCATGTAGAAAATCTGATATCAAAGACTTAAAAGAAAATAACTCGAATAAGAATTCTATTACTCAAACGTGAGTTTTCTCTGTTGTAAATTTCCCATGGCTTAACAGCCTATTTAAATATACAGAGAAACTTGATAACCAAGTAAAGCAACTTCCTAATAAAACTTAAACTCCTAACATAAATTTCTTTTAGAATATTCGACAAACTCTAACAAAGCAACCTAAACAAAAATCTCTAAACAGAGAACAAGTTTCTCGATATAACTCAAATCACCAAACTTAGAGTTTCGGTTTGTTTTATCTTCCAATATCCTCCCTCAAACCAAGACTCTGTTGGCTTATCATTCCTAATTTTCCATGCAGATTGATAAAAATGTGAGACTTCAATGGGTTTGTCAAGATATCAGTTATTTATTCTTCACTCTCACAATACTCCACAACTATCTCCTTTTTGCTGACAAGCTCTCGAATATAATGATACTTAATATCAATGTGCTTACTCCTCCCATGAAGAACAGGATTCTTTGTCAATGAAATTGTAGACTTATTATCACATTTTATTGTTGTAGGTGATATTTGTTCATGATAAAGTGACTTTAACATCATTCTTAACCATACAGCTTGTGCAGCACAATTACTAGCAGCTATATACTCTGCTTCTGTTGAAATGCATAAACATAAGTACTTTTTCTCCCTTTTGTATCTCCAGTCCAATCACTGTCTGTATACCCAACTAACTTTGAATCTTCTGAAGATGTGTAGAGAATTCCTAAACTAGTTGTTCCTTTAATGTATTTTAAGATATGTTTTGCAGCTTGTAAGTGTGTCTGACGTGGTAATTTCGAAAATCGACTAACCAACCCAATTGCATACATAATATCAGGCCTTGTAGCAGTCAAATATCTAAGGCTTCCAACAAAACACTTAAAGTTTGTTGAGTTCACAAGTTCTCCTGTTCCATCTTTTACCAACTTCAATCTTTCTTCTACTGGTGTAAAAATTGGATTGCAACTATCCATTTTGAAAAGTTCAAGTATTCCTTTTGCATATCTTTGTTGTGAAACAAAGATTCCTCTTTCAGTCTGTTGTACTTCTATGCCAAGAAAATATGACATTAAGCCAAGGTCTGTCATCTCAAATTCCTTGACCATATCCTCCCTGAATTCCTTGATCATATCTGAACTATTACCAGTAAATATAAGATCATCAACATACACACATATTATAACATGATTGCCAACAGAATCAGTTTTCATGTATAAAGTATGTTCATGTGGATATCTTTTAAAGCCTTTTTTCTCAAAATAAGAATCAATCCTTGTATACCAAACACGTGGTGCGCTTTTTAAACCATACAAAGCTTTATTTAGCTTGTATACTTGATTCTCTTTCCCCTCCATAACGTATCCTGTTGGTTGTTCAAAATACACTTCTTTTTCCGGTACACCATATAAGAATGTTGACTTCATATCCATTTGAAAGATGTTCCAATGATTTTGTGCAGCTAGAGCAATAATCATGCGAACTATATCAAGAGTTGCAATATGGGAAAATACTTCAGAATAATCAATTCCTAGTTTCTTCTTATATCCCTTAGCAACTAGTCTTGCTTTAAGATGATATACGACTTCACCATCTGATCTGTACTTTGTTTTATAAACCCAATTAACACCAGTAGCTTTCTTATCTGGTGGAAGCGCATCAAGTTCCCATGTGTTATTCTTTTCAATTGACTATATTTCAGCCTCCATGGCTTGTACCCAACCTTGATTTTTAGAATCTCCTTCATACACTACAGGATCACAATCTCCCAAAAGCGCAAAGTTTAGTAAATCATCATATATATTCTCACCATCTCTTGATAAGACATAATAATTCATACGTGTTGGTAAAACATGATTTTTTATTGGTATTGATGTTTCTTCTTGAGTTGTTGTATCATATCTTGTTTCTTCTTGATTTTCTATAATATCTTCTTGTGTGTTTACTTCTTCTTCAACATCCATTGGTAATTCTGTATTAACAGTCTCTCTTGTTGAAGTAGTATTCCAATCACGTTGTGATTCTTCTTCAAAAATAACATCACGGCTTATAACTAACTTTCTAGTTTCTGGATCGAACAATTTGTATCCTTTGGTTGTTGTACTATAACCAACAAAGATACACTTCTCACTTTTGTCATCCACCTTCTTTCTAATCTCATTAGGTACATATGCATATGATATGCAACAAAAAACTCTAAGATGGCTAACACTTGGTCTTTTACCACTCCATGCTTCTTCTGGTGTCTTGTCATGCACACTTCTAGTAGGAAATCTATTTAGTAGATAAACATCACAATCGACGACATCACCCCAGAAATTCTTTGGTAATTTCTTTTCTCTTGTCATAGTACGTACCATCTGCATTATGGTTCTATTCTTTCTTTATGCTACTCCATTTTGTTGTGGTGTATATCTAGCAGGCAACTAATTTTGAATGCCATTGTTGATATGAGAAAACGATTTGCTGGTTTTTAGGAAAAATGAAGAGACGACCGTGCGGACGAAGACCCTTCGACCGAGCAAATTGCTTTAACCTTTTGCAAACAGATGCACTGCATGGGAGTGCTTTGAGTTCAAGAGATCAATCTGTAGGACTTCGGACTAAACCAAGACAATGGCCGTTCCAAAGTCAATTCGGTCACAAGAGAGGATGGATTGGTCTGTAAGAGGGAAGCTGAGAAGTGTGTGAGATCAATGATGATCAAGGATTGTGAATGTGTTGTGTATTCTGTGTGAAGAAATAAGATAAATTCTGATTGATTGAATTTTATCTCTTGAGAGTGATTGCTCAGGCGATGATAATTCTTTGTTCATACGAGTGTTCTTGTTGTTTCAATCATGGATTCAGAGACTTATTTATATTGCAAGAATAATAGACACATTGATCTCAGTAAGTGTGACGGTTGCTGGAGTGAAAGAGTGGGAAATTGTGTTAAAACCAGTTACTCATCGTGCGGAGACTTGGTTGATTTTCCACCCACCACTTTGTTAGCTCCTCTAACCGCTTGCACGACTTAATCACATTTTCATCATGGGTGAACACACGTGACATAGGCCTCCAAACCAAAACCCTAGTTAATATCCCCCCATGTGACATGATTGATGTCTCGTGATTATGGAGTCTGCAAGGAAGGCTTGTATTTAGTTAGTCAGTTGTTGACTTGATCAGACGATGAGTCTTGATATTGTCGAGTCGAGCATGATTGATGAATGCTCTATGATTCGTGGATTGAGCATGTCTGTTGAGACAGATGTGTAGTTCTCAAATGAATGTTGATAGTTGAATCAACATGATAAATATTGATAGTCTGAGAAAATAATGCTTATTTGATGAATTAATGAATATTGATGGTTGAATCAATATTGATAAGCTGAGCAAATATTGCTCATTCAAAGAATTATTAAATATTCATAGTTGAATCAATATCGATAGACTGAGCAAATATTGCTTGTCTGAGCAAATATTGCTCGTTTGAACAATTGGTAGTATGACCAAACAAAATATTAATTTAAAATATTGGCAGATGAACCAAATATTATATAATTAATCAATATATTGATTGCTGGATCAACATAAAATTATTGGTGATTGAACTTTCTCATAATTATGATTTGCAGAGCATTCAGTTCAATACCCTAATTTTGATCGATTGTTGATCAATTGATGATTTACTGAAAATCAATCACTGAGTGAGGGAGGGACCGGCTACATGGGATGATGATCCTACCATGTAGCGCCCGGATGCTCGAATGAGCAAGCACCAAAGTCCTTTGCAGACTAGTTGGTGAAAGAATGATTAAATGCTGGTTTGATCATTTATTAAAATAGTGCTCGTCTGAGAATTAGGTAATAAAACCTAATTATGGAGAGATGAGGGACCGGCCAAGAGGGAGTGGAACCATCCCTTGGTGGTCATAGGACCGATTGATGATCATTTGATGAAATTCCAAATTACTTGGAAAGAGTTTGAACCCAATATGAACAAATTAGGTCAAATTATGAAAATGTGTGGGACCGGCTCTTTGCAAGCCAAAGGGCCGACCTTGGTCGATCAAGGTGGCATGCACGTGTCACCATGTTGCTCGTGTCTCAATTCTGATAATTTTGATATTTTCTGACGTGCGTTCGAGCAATATCTTGGATTTTCAGAAGAGTTTGATCTTGACTGAAACTCTCAATTTTGCTCGAATGAGCAAGTAGGGCATTGCTCGTGCGATCGATATTTTAATAATATTAAAATAATAATATTTTAATATTTACGTGAGAATCCTAGTCGGTCATGTGACCATTTGACTTTTGGCTTGTTTGCTAGTTTGAGCAATATTGGTGAAATATTGAAAAAATTAGTTTTTTGCTCCAACGAAGGAGTTTCATGAGATGAAGGAAGAAATAATAATAAAATAAGGAATTAGAGAAGTGTAGGACCGGCCACGGCTAGGGCATGGCCGCCCAGCTAGTAGGCTCGGTCCCGTGACACTTTTCCTTATTTTATATTGTTTTTCATCGTGTGAGGAAATATGGAGAAATTAGGAGTTTCGCTTGAAAGAGGGAGTTTTCTCGAATGAGGGAGTTTTCATGAGATTAGGAAAAATAATAAAATAATATAAAATAAACAGGAGAGGCGTGGGACCGGCCGACTGGTGGGCCCGGTTCCCTAGGCGCCTCTATATTATTTTATTATTATTATTTTTCTTCCCTATTTTGCATAGGTTTCCTCGTTCGTCCATATTTTTTAATGCTCGTTCGTGCATTTGGGTGCCCGTTTGTGCATTATTGTTAAGTATACTTGCACCATTTTCTCGGGGCTTACTCGGTGATGGCCCAGATGCCCGCACATTGAATATTTATTACTAACCCATGGAATCCTGCTGGGAAAAGCCATGAATTGAAGTAACGAAATATTATGATGAACGTAGAATATTTTCTAGGAATTCAATTGATGAATCTTGCGACTAGAAATAATTAATTGATTAATTGATGGCTCTGTACTAGCAGGCAAGCTGTCTAGGAGCATTATGATTATTTGAAAATTGAGCGATATGAGCTAGTTGAAGCGTCATATTTATTCTGAATATTAATTCTGTATAGTCAGGGAAAACATTGTTACATCCTGAAGACGTTATCACTCTATACTAGCAGGCAAGCTGTCTAGGAGCCGTCCAATCATTAAGATTTCATACATATGTATTCTATATAGTCAGGGAAAACATTGTTATATCCTGAAGACGTTATCACTCAATACTAGCATGCAAACAGTCTAGGAGTCGTCTAATCATTTTTCGATTCTATATAGAAGTGAATACTGAAATTGCTCAGTTGATGAAATATGTCGTGGTCTCAATTAAGAGACTGCATATTCATGCATGCTCTGAGAGGCAATACGCTCAATCAGAGGTTTTTATGGATGTTCTGAGAGGAAATACACTCAGTCAGAGATCATCATGGCATAATCTTTCATGCTTAAACGAGAGACATGAATCTCAATACTCGTCTGATTGTTGGATCAGGAATATGCAAGACTATGATTTTATGATTTTAGCTTTTGTCAAAATTCCACCACCAACATTAAGTCCCCTTCTTAGTGAGGGAGAGTCATGTTCCTCAGTCAGCACTAGATGGTGATTTTTTTTTAGTCACGGAAGAAATAAGTAATTGCACTTAGTCGTGAGAAAGAACGTTAACGGATGTTCGATTTGCTCCAATGATGTCACGTACGAGCAATTGCCGAGATGAAGATCCTGATAACATGATAGAGCATCATCTGACGAGCATGAATTGGTACAACACTGCTTATTTTGGTGATGGAACGTCTAATCTTGGTCGGTTTAGGATTCACGAGCCCGGGCCCAAGAAAGGAAATCCTTGTGGAATTAGGTTTTGGAAATAAAATTTGATATAAAAGGGATAAACACCTTTTTCTTTTTCTCTTTTGATTTCTTCTTCACACGACCGACCACCCTTCTTCCTTCACCTCCCTTCACGTCCGAACAGCAGAGGAAGAGAGCATGATTTTTTTTCCCGGAGCCGCCGCCGTCCGACTGTCAGCGCCACCGTCCAGTCAACTCCGGCGGGCACCGACCAGGTACGTGAATTTTTTTTTTGATGTTTCACGAGTTGTTCATGATATGTTCATGTTAAAATATATATATATATATACATATGCATATATATGCGTGAGTTTTCACAAAAAAAAACCCTTGTTTTAGTAACGAACAATAATCCCTGTTATAGGAGATTTTTTTTTTTTAAATAGACCTGCGTCCAGTGATAAAAAAATTGTTTATGATCTTTCATGAAAGCCAAAATTTTATTTTGATGTGTGAATTTTCACAAAACTGGAATAAACCCTCGTTTCAAAGGCGAATGCTCATACGAGGGAAAAGTTTTTTTTTTTTTTTTTTTAAAGAATGCGTGACATATTCACGAATTTTTTTTATTTACGTGCTCACATCAAAAAAATTTATACATGAGTAATTCACGATTTATTTTTTTGAAAATCAAAAATTGATTTTGAATAATCATTAAAGGTAGACAATTATTTATGATGAAATACTATCTTGGCGTGAGCTTTCACAATTCGATAGTGGTTATTCACACAATGAAAAATTAGTGGATGTTCACATAGTAAAACTATGTTCACGGTTTTATGAAAAATCAAGTTTTGATTTTTGAATAATGAGTTTTGCTCGTGTTTGCAAGTTCGAAGAAACGAGCAAGTTTTGAAGTATTAACTCTTGTATCACAATCACTACTGTTAGTGGAATCAGGTAAGAGTTAGAAAGTTACCATTTTGTAGACGCTGATGTGAGCATCCCTATTATTTCGTTGTGCTTTAATTCCACTGCTTTGATGAAATTTGCACCTACGAATGGCACACTGAAGTAGAAACGTTTTATGGATGTCACAGATGCTTTGCAGAGATGTCGAACGATGGTTATGAGATTCCTTTGATTGACGAAGAGGAAGAAGCGGTGACTAAGAGTACTCCAAACACGGATGACGCTGCTTCAATCGATGAAGAATAAGAATCGGTGATCAAGAATACTCCAAACGCGAATGACAATTTTTTTGTAGTTCAATATAGACCCGAAAAACGTCTTCCAGGCTCTTCATTCCGTCTTCTTGTCAATCCCAGGGACATTACTCAGAATAAATTAGTATCTCCTCGAGCGATAATTCGATTCTGTCTGCAAGGAGGACACTATTCTGCTTCACTTATAGAGTTTAAGCTTTCTCGAAGACCTTTAGCAGAATTTTCTGAATGGGCGAGACATATGCTGGGTTACAATCATGTCCAAGCTATGTTGGATCAGGCACAAGTGACAAGGGCTATCCAAGCAGCTGGAGACTTGCTTATTTATCACGATGTGAGAGGTATGGTAGCCTTGCTCGCTCGCTGATGCATTCCTAATCACACTTTTATATGCAGATGGAGAGAGTTTACCATCACTTTGGAGGATGTGGTTGCTTTGTAGAACCTTCCAATTATGGGTAATCTTCCTGAAGAACTTTCAACAGAGGAGACTGCAATGTCTAACATCTTGGCAACTAAGATGGATGACCTTAATCAGTTATCCAGCAAATTTTGTTATGCTCAATGGTTAAGGTATTGGTAGCCGAGAGATAGAATTCCTGACTGGCCCGTCGATGGTACATTAACAATCGAGGCTTTGTTGTGCTTGTGGCTGTCCAGAGATGTACTTGAAGATAGTGGAAACTTGTTGAAGCCATTTGTGATTCCTTTTGCTATTAAGATGGCTCAAGGTGAGAGAATTCCCATCGGTAGTCTGTTCTTGGGTTCGCTATACTCCAATTTAGACTCCTTAGTTGTAGACTCCAGCATCTCTAATGGTTTTATGAAAATTGAATCTTATGTCAATTCAATGTTTCTCCAAGCCTTAATGTGGGAACGCTTCAAGAATTATGCACCGATTCCTCGTAGCGTCTTGCAAGGATACTCGTCATGCTTTCTCTGAGAAGGATAATGTGAGGATTATGCGTTGGTCCACAAAACAGCCTCGGCTCAAGACACGCCTCATTGATATGTTAGATAACGAGTCTGAGTTTAATTTTCGTCCGTGGATAGCGGTACCTTCTCATGTTTTTCATTTAATTACTTCCAATGTTGCTGGAGAAAATACTACTTTGGTGTCTGGTACAGACCTGTGTATTGGTGAGAGATCTTTCATGCTGAGTTGCACTCCTGTTTATTTAGTATCGGTAATACATGGAGAGTTCCTTGTAGAAGAATATATTATTGACAGATCAGCACGCCAAATGGGTCTTGACCAGTGTGTTCCGAACATTCGAAAGAATAAACCATCAGTTGAGCAACTTAAGACTCGTTTGGATTGCACATACTTGAATGAACGTGAGTATCTGTTTCCTTGCTCTGACCGAGCCACATATGGAACTCCGGGATATATAAACTTCTGGACCCATCAGCTTGAGCGCCTCCATGACTTTGTGATGGCTGCTTAGACCCCCTCACAAGAACCTCCTACTATTGAGTTGATCTCTGCTCGTCCGAGATTGAAATATCCTTATGGCGGCGATAATCGAAAAACACTTCTAGGATGTTCACCAGTAAGTATTCTTCTTATGATTTTGCAAAGACATAATAATTATATCTTAATTATTTCATTAACTTTACCACAGGATGGTCGTGTTGTGAGACCTCGGATTGATGTGGTTTTCTCGGAAATTGCAGTAAGCCTTCGAGGTGGAGAATCCAGAAGTAAGGATTACAGGATGATACCGAACATTGTAAAGTCCCCAGTTGTCTCTTTAGTGAGTTATTAGTGCTTCTTCTACCATGACTTGTCCACTTAATTAGGATCAAAACAAATATTTGTTAATTTGTTTCAGAGTTTTGCTCCATCAAGCATTGACGGTCTTCAACTCGTTCCTGGGCAAGCAACTCATGAATCCAGTACCACCAATGAGGAGGAAATTGATGTAAGTATTTTCCTTGTACGATCAATTATGGTATTTATCGAATGAGGTAGTAATGATTGTTGTTGATATACCCAGGAGGAGATTACCATGGAAAATGAAAGCGCAGATGATGCCCATTCGTCTTCGGAAGATGGTGATGAAGAAAATTCTCAAGAGGCGGAACCGAATGAAGATAATAACGCTCTTAATGGTGACGCCTGCAATATCGACCCCTCGAACAATTTAGAGACCACTCAAGTAAGTGTTCATCTTGTACTTTCTTCATAGAAGTACAAAATTGCTTATTTGTGAATGATTGAATGCAAATACATGTGAATAAATGAAATTTTTTGCCGAAATACGTCACCAGAAAATACAGAATTCAGCCTTTTGGTAAAAACGTTGTAGAATCTTCATCCGACATCAGATTTTCGCGATCTACCCCAGTTTTCTTTTGGACAGAAAATTTCCTAGCTTTTTAACAGAAGCTTTTTGTGTTTTGAGCATGCTTAGGGGTTGAAATTGATGAAACAGTAAACTTCCAGGAAGTTTTCATAAAGTTTTCAGCTGTCATGTTGCGCGATGTTTTGGCCACATCCTTTTGCTCGTTTATCCAATCGCTATAAATTTTGGATATGTTGTAGAAGACATCCATATAAAGAGAATGGTATATTAATTAACCTTATATTCCTTACCATTTTCTCCCAGTTCGTTGCTTTGTGAAGGGGAGTGTAAAATTGTCTCAGACGGACTTGATGTAAAACGTCTTTCTTGTATCTTTACACCACTTGCTTGTGTCTTGGACGCATAATAAAGAAATTAGATAGTGTTAATTCACTTACATGCTGGATTTTATGATTTCCATTTAAATTCCATGATTGAAGCACTCGGACTCGTATTGAAGTGGTGATGCAATCATCTCCACACCTCAAGATTGTGAGGATGTTACTACTGAAGCTATTGAAGATACCGAAGTTCAAGTCACCATTTCTCCAGAGATAGAAGAGATTGTTTCAGAAATAGCAGAAACTGTTTCCATGATTGAGACTCATATAGTGGTGCACAAATACCCTAATGCAGGGGTTTCTGTCGTTCCTCGATTCAGCGAGCCAATCACGTATCATGAACTAGTTTGTGGATTCAGCGTCCCCATTAGATATGCTAGCTTATATCAGAAAATATGGGAATGGTATGGTCACATCGTTGTCACCAAAGATCCTAATCGTGTTTATTTCTTGATAATGCAGGTAGTATCCATCTTGCGTGTTATAGATGATATTCGAACCAGAGCTAGAAATACTGTGACTAAAGATGTACTCTTTGATTGGGAGTACAACTTGGACCATTCTGAGAAACTGGGTTTCAATGTGGGATGGATTGAAGCCATTAATGAAGCAGTCGAGAAGAATGTACCCTTGACAAATGATGTTGTGATGGAGAAGGAGGCTAAGATCGCCAAGTTGATTGAAGAATTAGAGTTGGAAAAAGCAGCCTTGCGAGACCTGAAGATTGCAGAGGAGCAAAAATCTTTCTTTGCTGATCTCCTTTAGTTTTCTTTTCATGATTCCTTGAACCTTGGACTTCTGAGAGACGAGAGGTTTTATTTTGGTTTTGACTTTGATTGATTTTGGATAAGTAGATGATTGAAGATTTTCTTTTGGATTTGATAAAGATTTTCTTTAAGTAAACTGAACTTTGATTAATTAAAGAATTCAAATACTGAATACAAGTATTGTAAACATTTTGGAGGAATTGAAATACTGTGAAAGAAAATCCTAAATGCCAAATTCAGATGTCTTGGGTATTCGTGTCTTGAACCCCAATATCTCAAACGCCCAATATCAAATGCTTTGAGCCAAGTCTCGTGTATTATTGCCACGTTCACTTCGTCATCCATGTTAACTAATTTGAAATATCCTCCAGCAACAGACTTAGATATCATGAAAGGTCCTTCCCAGTTGGAGTTCCTTGTTGAATGGAGATTGCTCTTAGTTGCTTTGAGAACTAAATCTCCTTCATGAAACTTGTTAGGCTTGATCATTCGTGCTCTGAATATTTTCTGCCGGTTCGGAATTCCTCGTACAATGGGATTCCATGTTTGTGGAGCTTTCCAATCTTGCGGCACATGTGGATGCTCGTACAAAGGAGAATATCCAGGATATTGCTTGTTGTGTTTGGACATTATTTCAGCAATGAATGTTTCAGTGAGATGCTCAATCCGGAGAGGTTCCGGATTTAACCACTTAGTAAAATATTATTGTGGTGAAACTACCCATTCATAACGTATTGCAATGGAAGAGTTACTAATAGGATTGAGTCCTCGGATGAGGAGAGCATGTTTGAAAACAGATGACATGGACGTATACGGAGGAATAAGATTTGCCTGAGTGCGGAATCTCCTGATAAATGTCAGTGCATCCTCCTCGGGCTCTTGTTTTAACAACATCATATTTTGGAATTGCTCCAAATTCTTTGTTGATGAAACATCTGTTGAATATTCTGAGTCGCAGTTTTCTTCGTCTGAGAGGGGTGTGGGCGCCTCATCAGTAGTCATCTTTTGAGCGTGAATCCATGCTCGTCCAAGAACCATACCATACCCTGGATCTTCTCGGAGTATGTAAAATTTGGTTTCTGCTGTTGAATTTGCTTTCATCTTGAGAGTAATGTAACTATACGCATCTCTTGGCGTTCCTTCATGATCCATGATTGAGATGGGAGCATGAGTAGCTTCCTATCGAGTAATACCAGCAGCTCTGAGAGTTTTCAATGAGATGATATTGACAGCAGTACCAACATCAATCAACGCTCGCTTGAATTCGTTTCCTTTGAGGTGAACTGTGGTTAGAAGTACCCAGTCGTGCATATCTTTGTCCGTGATTGGAGGTTAAGGGAGTGTTTCCTGAATTGACAGACGTTTTTCGTGACACGATGTGATTTAGTGAAGCGAATATGTCTTTCCTTTGAGCCTTTGATAAGTACAATAATTCGCAGACATGCTCGATTAAGGATTGAACTGCTTCTTTGACAGGTGGTTCAGAGAGAGTGAAAGTCCTGACCGGAAGAGGGTCTCTGTGTACTCCTTCAGTCCCCAGGTTAAGATCTCCTGATTCGACCTTTTCTTTGAATATGCACTTCAAAATCCTGCAGTTACTTGTGGGATGTGTTAGAGCACTGCTCGATCGAACTCGCAAGCGTTGCTATCTCAAGCTTGTTTGTCAAGTTTAGTTGTCAAAATTACAAGTCTTGATTTCTAGTCTACTTATAGCTAAGTCTCGGATTAGCATAGAATGTGTAGTTGAGCTTTAGACTTCACGACGTTCATGGATTGAAGACGAAGAACTACTAAGGGGAGCTTGTGGAACTTCATCAACAAAAGGTATGCGGAGACTTGAACTCATCTATCACTCAAAAGTTTATTTCTATTCTATCTCTTATTTGAGACAAAATTCGTATAGCTATATAGACTTCGATTATACACATTTGATATTTCGAGCTGAGTTTAACTCGCTTACATATTTTTCGAAATATGTGTTGGTAAGCTTTCGCTTTAACCAAGTTCATCTTATATTCTTGACGAAAGCCAAAAGATAATCATGTGAAAATCGCCTGGTAACATCTTATATGATTTGTGTGAGACAATCATTTGGTGTAGACTCAGAATGTTTCGTATTGATCATTTGATCACTTGAAAATTGCTTTGAAGCTAATAGTTTATGTGAGACAGCTATTGTCGTCTTCTAAGAATGTTTCAATGATTGAAATGGGAGTTTAGAACAATTAACCGTGATTGGATATAGCACAATATGCGTACTTGTATGCTAATTGTTGCAAGTTATTCCAAGTCCGAGAACCATAGTATGCATACCCGTATGCGTACTGGTTTGTTAGTTGAAGTCCGGGAACTTAGTATGCATACCCGTATGCGTACCGGCGTAAAGTTCAAGTCCGGGGTTTCAACTGGGTTCGGTGGTGTACGAAACTATACGTACCCGTTCGCATACTGGCGAACCCAGACCAAGTCCGACTACTTAGGTATGCGTACCCGTTTGCATACTTGAGTAGGTTATGTTCTAAAATTGGTTTGTTCATGAACTAATACATTTATAAAATAAGGAATGCAATCTTTTGCAAACCGTGGCTATAATGTTCATGAATTGATTCGAGTGAATCAAAATCGATTTTGCTTCAATTGTTTCTTGTATACTTCTATGAGAATATAAAAAATTGAACAACTCTATAACTAGTTTCATTTGAGTCATTTGAACTTGTTGTGTTAAGATGAACAAGGTTGATATGAAAGTGTCCATATGGCTAACTTCGGTTAGCTATTGTTGAGCTAACAAGGTGTACCCGTTTAGGTACGGTTACCCATATCTAGTTCATTTGAACTAGTCTGGTGTATCAATTGGTTCATGTTCACCTTGATTTATCAAAAGATGGAACAAATACTCATATGTATTTCTGTGGGAGACAGATTTATCTATTCAATAGACTTTTCTGTGTGAGACAGATTTTTTTATCAAGTCTTCGACTTTGGGTCGTAGCAACTCTTAGTTGTGGGTGAGATCAGCTAAGGGAATCAAGTGCGTAGAGTCCTGCTTGGATTCAGAGGCGTAAGGAACGCGACTGTACCTTGATGAGTGTGAGATTGGTTAGGGCTCAACTACATTCCAGCCCGAAGTTAACTTGTAGTAGGCTAGTGTCTGTAGCGGCTTAATAAAGTGTGGTTTTCAAATTTGGACTAGGTCCCGGGGTTTTTCTGAATTTGCGGTTTCCTCGTTAACAATATTTCTTGTGTCTGTTTTATTTCTTTTCCGCATTATATATGTTTATATAATTGAAATATCACAGGTTGTGCGTAGTTCAATCAATTAGATAATCCAACCTTTGGTTGTTGATATAAATTGATTGACACTTGAACATTGGTATTTGGTACCGTTCAAGTTGTTTCTCATAATAATCAGGATCAGGGATTCTATCTATTTGATTTGCTAATTACATTTAGAAACAGTGATACAACTCTTGGATATATTTCCATTGATTGAGTCTGACTGTCTAGTTGATTCTCCTGGAATTATATTGGAGTTTGTCCAAACAGATTGCCTAAACGAAATATTGGGTGTGGTTGTTAGGCCTCCGCTTTTTCAATTGGTATCAGAGCAGGCAAACACGTTTAAGACCTTATAAGTCTGTGTTTGTAGCAATCTGACTCTATGGACAGAAATGCTATCTCTATAAACATACCACCAGTCTTCGATGGCTCGAATTATCTATGGTAGAAAATTGATATGCGTGCCTTTGTTCAAGCGCGTGATTTTCAATCATGGGGTGTAGTTAGTGGCTATGAACCTCCGATTATTGCAGAAGGCGATGTAACTGTTCCGAAGGATATTGGTGCTTATGATCCTGCCGAGATTCTTGCTGCAAAGCAAAATTATGATGGATTAACTGCTATCATCCTTGCACTAAGTCTATAGAAGCCTGGGATATCTTAGAAACTGTATTCGAAGGAAATTCCTATGAGAAAGAACTAGGCTTCAAAACCTAAATTATGATTGGGAAAACCTTCGTATGGATGATGAAGATTCATTTGATGAGTTTAATCACAAAATGTCTGAAATTGTTAATGCATCTTTTGCGTTGGGTAAGATTATTCCTGAAAAGGACATTGTAATAAAAATTCTCAGATCGTTGCCATCCAAATACGATTCTAAGAAGCATGTTATCATTGAAGGAAATAACCTCGATACACTTTCCAGAAATACTCTTGTTGGAAACTTAAAAATTATTGATCTTGATCAGAACACAGTTAGAACATCTGCATTCAATGTTGTGACCAACACAAGCGAGTCTTCCATCTTGTCTTGGGATGATGAATGTTGTTCTAATCATGTTGATTTTTATAAATCACGGATTACACAAAAGATCAAGGATATTGTAAAAAGAAGCAAAAGATGTGAGAAACGTCCTTCTATGATCAATGCTTCTTATGATTCAATATAAGAGAATTCATCTCCGATTGTCTATATTTTACATTCTTCCGATGCTTGCAATGAACTTTCAGCTCTCGTGGAAGAAACTTCTACCTACTCAGACTCTGATTCAGAGTATGTGTCTGACACATAGATTTTTGAATTCTTAGATAAAAGTGAAGAAATTCACCGAGAAAATCTTCAACTAAAGTCTTCGTTGGAGAAACTTGAATCATCGCTTCAGGTGAAAATCTTGAGATAGATTGTCTTCATGATGAATTCACTAGAACCCTATCTCTAAAAGAAAAAGAGATTAATAGTATTAAGTGTGACCTGCAAAGGTTGTCTGGAAGTTCTGACAAGATTTGAGCAATGTTATTCGGTCAGAAGTCTTTTGGAAACACAAATGGTTTATGGTTCAAAAGCAAAACTGTCAGCACAATCAACTCCTTTGTTCCAGCAAGTTTTGGAATAATTGATGATGAGTGTTGTGATAAACATGAGGCAAATAAGCGAGATAATAAATCTTTTTTGATTTGTTCATTTTGAGGAAATACAAATCATGTCAAAAATAAGTGTTGGAAATTCAAGGGAACAACAAAAGTATTGCCAAACTTCAAAATGACATGCAAAGAATGAATATGGCCTTGGGTAATAAACAGGGTACTCTTGAAGACAAGAAGAAATTTGCACACTTTCTGCGGACTCTGCTCAATAGACCGTGCAATCTATAATGGAGCGTGTATGTGAAATTATTTATTTCTCCAAGACACAATGTCAAGATATATTTGCAGCTCTCAATCGCATTGTGTTAGGCAAGCGGCTGTTTTCAGTCGGAGAAGCTACTCCTAAGCCTTAATCTCTCTTAGGAGGCGTTGTTGGAAAATGCAACAGGGGACTGCTAACCACTGACCACCTGAAGGGTGTCGAGTTTGACAGTACGCTGATTGACGCAGCCTCTGATTTCAACGTTATCACTATCAAGACTCTGAAAGCCGCAAAGATCCCAAAACAGGAAACCGTTCACTATCCAACCATGATCAAAAACTCGGAAGGGGAGTCTAGGGACGCTTATGGGTACATCAATCTCAAAATCAAGGTGGGAGATGCTCTAACGCACGCCAAATTTCATATTGTCAAAGAATGCCCAAATATGATATGGTTCTGGGGTGGGTGCATGGAAACAAAGCAAAGCTGGGAGTATGTCCTTTACCAGTGTCTATACCCGAAAGGATTTCTAATAAGCCATCCAACCCTGAGGATTATTTGCTTCCGTATCAACAACTTGCCAATGTGACCCGATTGTCTGGAGAGAGCCCGGCGATGTACATTCGTAGATTCCGAACCCAAGTAAGTCTTATTGAACAACCCTTTATGAAATCAGTCACTCCTCCTTCCGTCAAGGGCCGGAGACTTGACCCGATCATCAACCCAGCCGTCACTAGGAGATGTAAATGGGGTGCTAGGCCTTTCAAATATTTTATTAAAAATTTAGAAGTTGTCACAGTCAAAGATGGGGAATCTAAGAATCAAGTAACGGTGCAATGCCCAAATCCATTTCAAGTTGGAGATATAGTAGTAAGGGTTGTTGCCCCACCTACTCCGCCAAATTCCCCAGAAGATGAGCCGTACCTAGTAGTAGAAATTATCTTGGGAGGCTACTGCAAACTTATCAATGCTGACAAGCTAGATGGCGTAGTAATACACGCCAGGTGGCTTAAGCCTTTCAATACCTAAGGAGACACGTCGCCTTTTTTCTTTAGCATTTCTTTTAGCATTTCCCCTTTTCAGCGATATTTGTAATTCCTCCAAAATGACTGCACTTCTTGCATTCATAATTAGGATTTCATTTTATCAATTTATCGAAATATCATTTCCTCACAAAACCATTACCCATCAGTTCATAACAATCTAAATATCATTGTTTCTTGAGACCCGCATGAAAACACCCACATAGGCTACACCACTCTCTGATAAAGAGATCAGCGTGTTTACACACTTTTTAAAATAAAAGTTACCCCGATCGAACGCGTTTAAATTCCTTAAGGAAAATCTATACTGTTCATATCAGTCTTAAAAAACGATCACGGCCACACGATTTGGCCACACGATTCAACTGGCCTAGCCTACTCCTAGCGGAACTAGGCGATCATAATGATGACCACCGGCGGGCCCACTAACATCCCGACCGATCGGATTCCATCTAGTACACCCGCAACGCCTTTGAACGCTAACCCTAACATGGGTGATCGCGCTGTTGAAAGATGAGCTCAAACGAGCTAAGACGGGCAAAAACGGTCTCAAAAACATCACAACCGCCCAACTTAGCTAGCCTAGTTGGACGGATTAGATATCCCTCAAAGAGGTGCTGACGCGTGTACCGGCGACCCAACTCCATACCTGGTTGATCGAACTACACATAGCAATCCAAGAGCGCGTCAAACCGTTTGCCCAAAGTAGGGCAATCACGCGCTCTTTATACCCTAAATTGAGTCAGCGGCATTACACAACTGTCGTAAATCGATAACGGCCATCCATCTTCGCTAGCCTAGTCGGGCGACCTAGATCCAATTTCAGGCGGCCAATGAGATGCTGGCAATCTCTCCGACAACCCATCTTTATGTGTACTCAATCGATTTGTCCAAATCAGTGACAAATACCCCAAACCGTTTGGCCAAAGGTAGGTTGGCCACACGGCTTTAAAACCTAAAATTCAATCAGCGTCAATGTACAACTGCCACAAATTATCCCATCCGTCCAACTTCGCTAGCCTAGTCAGATGGCTTAGATTTAATCTCAAGTGGCCAAAAGGGTGACACTGTGATCACCGGCCACCCCTCTTCCTTTAGGAGCGATCGGCCAAGCCACGGCTTGCTCATATGGCCTCCGAACGATCACCCAAAAGAGGCTGGTCGCGCTGTTTGCATAATCCAACGACAGTACACAACTGCCACAAATCATCTCGTCCATCCAACTTCGCTAGCCTAGTCGGATGGTTTAGATTTATTTTTAGGAGGCCAACAGGGTAATGATGTGATCATCGTCCACCCCTCCTCCACAGGGAGCGATCGACCAAGTGGTAGCTCACCTATAGGGTTATTAAACGATCACCCAAAGGTGGCCGGTCACGCTACATTTCTTTAAGACGTTCAATTCGCGACTAATTTGAACGAACGCTAAAACAACGATGTTTCATGCACATCGATTATTTTCAGCTGCTTGTTTAAAAGCGATGCTTTATATACATCGATTATAAGCAATGTTTTATAAATATTGATTTCACAAATAATTTATTATTTGACTTAAAAGCACTATGTGCTGCTTTTAGTGGCGAGTCTCATGACTTCACCCATTTACTCGAGACATCAAACATGTCACCAACTGGGGGATTCTCACTGGGGTATTAGTCTGGCGGTTTACAGGGTGCGACGTGCAACGCGCCCATTACGAGAAAGTGTCAGGAAAGGACGGACGGTTAACATTAATGGGAGTTGTGGGTGAAAGTGTGACCAAGTTTTCCCTCGTAATGGAAACGTGGTGATCACCACTTTTTACACAACCCCACTTCTCCACTACTTAACTGCTTCCACTTCCTACGAGATCAGGGGTGCGCTCAATGACTTGTATAAATAGGATTTCAACCTATTTCAACACAAAACACAAGTGTTATCAACACAAGTATCCATAAAATACCAAGAACTGATAGCTTACGTTCTGCAAGCCAGTTCCACATTCTGATACAAGTCATAAAACAGCCACACCTTCATAATTCAACATTTTGATTTCAAACATCTTCTTCGCTTCCCTCCCTAAGATCAACCCGTCTCCTTCACTTTGTGACCGAATTGAATCTAGAACGACCATTTCTTGGTTTAGGCCAGAGTCTTACAGATTGATCTCTCGAACTTAAAAGTACTCTTGTGCAGTATATTTGTTTAGGGTTTGAATTCGTCTCTCATCAACACACCTAAATTTACCAAAAACAGCAGAATCAGTTTTTACCCCAAAATAACTGGCGACCACAGTGGGAGATTAATCTCTCGGTTGCGAAATCAATCTCAATTTTCATTTCAATCTTCCCAATTTCACAATGGTGGATCTTAGGTCGGGATCAACAACAAACCCCGATATCACTGGCGCTGAAAACATCCCTGGCGTCAACATTCTTGCCGGTGACACCAACGTACCACCTACCAGCACGATCAACGCATCTTGTGGTATTACATCCTCTACCACAAATACCGATGGCGCAGGAAACATCCCCTCCGGTGTAACAACTCCTATCACCAGGGCTAGAGCCGCTGCTGCTATTCCCAATGTTTCTTCGAGCGTAACACCTCCAGTTATTGCCAGAGCTACTGCCACTCCTCCATCAGGACGAGAGGATGGAGGAACTAGAGAAATCCAACCCCCTATTACCATTGTTGATTTGATGGAAAGACAAGAAGTTCTCGCTAAAGCCCAGACGGACATGGCTACAACTCAGAAAGAGGTACTTACTTTCCTAAAGACACTAACGGAGCGGTTACCACACGAGCCACGTCAACCCACAGAGCCAATAAGGAGTACTTTTAATACTCCTGGCGCAAACACTTTAACAGGGAGAGCCTTTATAGATGAAGAAGTGTGTGTTGCTCCTGAACACTCATGGGGAAGGAATCATCCGTCCAATTTCAGCACACGTGAGGATCTGGAGCGACTTCTCCAAAATAGAGGCAAAGAAAACCCGGTGGACATGCACCAGCATCAACCTCCGTATCCTCCTGATATGCAAAGAGTTCTTCTCCCAAGAGGATACTCCTCCCCCCAGTTCTCACTCTATGATGGCACTGATAACGCTCGTGAACATGTCTCTCGTTTTATGGAATCTTTTGGAGAACACAAATACAATCATGTCCTCCGCCTAAAAGAATTTTCAAAGTCGCTTACTGTAAGAGTGTACACCTGGTACAACAACATCGCGCCAAACAACATATCCAACTGGTGTGAGATGGTCACTGCTTTCTATAAGAAATATTTCTTCGTATCTGAGCAAATCACTTTCTCAGACTTGGGGAGGATATTCCAACGAAACAATGAGCATCCAAATGATTATGTCAAGAGATTCAGGATTCAAGCGCTGGATAGTCACGATCCAAACGTGACTGAACAACAGTTCGTAGAGTCATGCATTAACGGCATGGTGCCCATATATCATGCACTACTGGAAAACTTGCATTTCCAAACCTTTTCTGAACTTCATAAAGCCGCTAAGCGTTCGGCCACGACAGCACCGGCATTACTGGAAAGGACCAGATCAACCAGAAATGAAGATGCACGTAAGACTCGAGGAAGCAGACGCGTCATCAACAAACAATACAATACATGACCCTCTATAAGTGTAGTGGGAGAAGTAGGAAAGAGAAAAGCTCCAGTGACGGAACAACAACCCAAACGTGCAGCACCAGCGCATCAGACGGCCTCATCCCAGAAGGCCGCGACTAAGACTCCTGCGCAACAACAAGAAACTGAGAATGCTGCTCCAAAGTTCCCATTCCCGATTGAGGAAGTAATCGATCTCCTGGAAGCATGGATTCAAGATGATGCCATCAAGCTACCTCCTATCAGGCGCCCACCAACTGAGGAAGAAATGGCGAATCCTAAATATTGTCTCTACCATAGGTTCATCAATCATACAACCAATGAATGCAATAAATTGAAGCGCATCTTTAAAGAAAAGGTAGATGCTGGGGAACTTCAACTAGGCACTGAAGGAGTTTACAGAGACCCTCTCCCAGTCAGAAGCTGCACACTTTCTGGGGACTCTGCTCACAAGACCGTGCAATCTATAAGTGAACGTGTATGTGAAATTCTTTATTTCTCCAAGGCACAATGTCAAGATATATTTGCAGCTCTCAATCGCATTGTGTCAGGCAAGCGGTTGTTTTCAGTCGGATAAGCTACTCCTAAGACCCAATCTCTCTTAGGTGGCGCTGTTGGAAAATGCAACTGGGGACTGCTGGCCACTGCCCACCTGAAGGGTGTCGAGTTTGACAGTACGTTGATTGACGCAGACTCTGACTTCAACGTTGTCATCATAAGGACTCTGAAAGCCGCAAAGATCCCAAAACAGGAAGCCATTCACTGTCCAACCATGATCAAAAACTCGGAAGGGGAGTCTAGGGACGCTTATGGGTACATCAATATCGAAATCAAGGTGGGAGATGCTCTAACGCACGCCAAATTTCATATTATAAAAGAATACCCAAATTATGATATGGTTCTGGGGCGTTCGTGGGTGCATGGCAATAAAGAAAAGCTGGGAGTATGTCCTTTACCAGTGTCTATACCCGAAAGGATTTCCAACAAGCCATCCAACCCTGGGGATTATTTGTTGCCGTATCAACAACTTGCCAATGTGACCCAATTGTCTGGAGAGAGCCCGGCGATGTACATTCGTAGATTCCGAACCCAAGTAAGTCTTATTGAACAACCCTTTATGCAATCAGTCACTCCTCCTTCCGTCAAGGGATGGGGACTTGACCCGATCGTCAACCCAGCCGTTACTAGGAGATGTGAATAGGGTGCTGGGCCTTTCAAATATTTTATTAAAAATTTAGAAGCTGTCACAGTCAAAGATGGGGAATCTAAGAATCAAGTAACGGTGCAACGCCCAAATCCATTTCAAGTTGGATATTTAGTAGTAAGGGTTGCTGCCCAACCTGCTCCGCCAAATTCCCCAGAAGATGAGTCGTACCTAGTAGTAGAAATTATCTTGGGAGGCTACTGCAAACTTATCAATGCTGACAAGCTAGAAGGTGTAGTAATACACGCCAGGTGGCTTAAACCTTTCAATACCTAAGGCGACACGTCGCCTTTTTTCTTTAGCATTTCTTTTAGCATTTCCCTTTTTCATGCGATATTTGTAATTCCTCCATAATGACTGCACTGCTTGCATTCATAATTAGGATTTCATTTTATCAGTTAATCGAAATATCATTTCCTCACAAAACCATTACCCATCAGTTCAAAAACAAAAAAAAAATCAAACCATAAAAGAAACACCTTACATCTTTCAGTAAATACCTAAGAGGGGAATATGTGAAGGAAAAAGAAAGAACAAGATATTCAAGGGAAATCATCAAGAAGCAGCCGATTCTCCTTGGAATGCACGTTATCCCGAAGAGCAGCCTTCTTCAACATTGAGATGGTTTCTCAATCACCACCTCTTTTGACCGACGTGATCCCTAGAGGATTTTTTGTCCACTTCAATATGCAATTTTCGGATTTTGAAAATCATTTCACGGACCGGGAAGCAACAAATCTGAAGGTGGCGCACGTACCCAGTGACACTCCCACTTCACAATTGTTTCTTCAGAAATCACGTTGCACATGTCGTCAATTGAAGATAAGGCCTCTCTCATCCGTTAATCCCACAATATGCGGCTTATTGGGTCTCTAGATTCGTGGCAATGCTCCCATGCTTCTACATACCTAGCCGGAACGCCACAAATCTTCAAGAAGCGTGTAATCTGCGAGAGGGATATCAAACAGAAGGTTGGTCGATCCATAATTGTTATTTTTCCCTACTCTAAATTTTTGTTACTAGCGTTACATGTGTGGAAATATTATTATGGAAGAAGCACCTCTTCCCATGAGAAGAAAACACAAACTTGCCAGCCATTACTATTTGTGTGTTGTCTTCCTATCTGCCATGCCGCCTCAATAGAATGGGAAGAGATCAGATTGCAAAATCGCGTTTTAGGAATGAATATCATGAACACGGGCTACCGAAGAGCGCTACATCTAAAGTTTCAAGATATTGTGAGATCTTTCTAAGAATTTGGATTTCTTAGTCAGGAGATTTCATTCATTCATCCAACTGGAAACATAAAATCATGAAAACAGCATGAATGAAGGATTATTATTTGATGAAGCCCTATCTCCATCCGCATGAAACGAAAGACTACTAAACATCAAAGAAGTATCAACAACACCAGGGTCAATGGCCCCTTCACTGTAACCCTCTCCAGAAGCCGCTTCAACATCCTCTTCGGAAGCTGCATTAACGTTCTCTTTGGAAACTGCTTCAACATCTTCCTTGAAAGCTGCACCAACATTCACTTCGGAGACCACTTCAACATCTTCTCCAGATGCCACTCTTCCTATACACTCTTCGAAAGTTGCCCCGACATCCTTTTCAGAAACTGCTTCAACAACCTCTTGAGGGTATTCCGGTTCGTCCATGTCAGAGTCGAGGATTATGACACCGTCATGAATATGGTTTTCATGTTTATCCAGGAGGTTCACATTCGCCCGAGAGCTGCTCATGCTCCACCCTCCGGCGCTTTAGCCATGCAGCAAACCTTTCAGTCCTAGCACTTGTTGGCTGAGATGCTTCATCGCGCCTCCATTTTCCCTCCATGCCAACCGAAACCAGGAAAACTTGGACACGCTCTCAGACGATGCTCAGATGTACAAGGGACTTGGAATGCAATTTGAGATACCAACCAACCATCTGCCTGATCTACCTGGGACAATCGACATCATGCTAGGAGAACGCTCATCTAGACACATCGTGCCATGTTCCAAGGACAAGCCGACCCACCTTTCCTGGTAACATCTGTCTACTTTGCCTCATAAGTTTTATCTTTATTTATCACCATCTAGAGATTACCCCGTAACAATGTCACTGTTACGTACTAAGCAGGGGACTTAATGTTGATGGTGGTTTTCGGTTCAGGTCAAAATCGTAAAACCCTGCGCGTCATTCTGCAAAGAGACCGAGCCATTCAAAAGTAATGAGTGTTTAGACCTCTTTACTTACATATGTATTGAGCAATTCAACATATTTATGAAATTTATCCAGAATGGTGCATGAAGCAACAATCCCAGATATTCTGTAAATTTTAACCTACTGCATTATTCACTAATGCATAGCCTGCCTAGTATTTTCCTATGTTATGTTCCCAGCCGAACTCTCAATATTGGCATGGCATGACGATTAATGTTCACTCGCAGCGGAGTAGCATGAATCTCCCAAAGTGTCAATATTGAGACCTGCAGGAAAACACTCACATAGGCTACACCACTCTTTGATAAAGAGATCAGCGTGTTTACACACTTTTAAATTAAAAGTTAGCGTGATCGAACGCGTTTAAATTCCTTAAGGAAAATCTAGATTGTTCATATCAGTCTTACAAAATGATCACGGCCACACGATTTGGCCACACAATTCAATAGGCCTAGCCTACTCCTAGCGGAACTAGGCGATCACCATGATGACCACCGACGGGCCCACTAACATCCCGACCAATCGGATTCCATCTATTACACCCGCAACGCCTTTGAACGCTAACCCTAACATGGGTGATCGCGCTGTTGAAAGATGAGCTCAAACGAGCTAAGACCGGCAAAAACGGTCTCAAAAACATCACGACCGCCCAACATAGCTAGCCTAGTTGGACGGCTTAGATATCCCTTCGAATGATCAAAGAGGTGCTGACGCGTTCACCGGCGACCCAGCTCCATACCTGGTTGATCGAACTACACATAACAATCCAAGAGCGTGTCAAACCGTTTGCCCAAAGTAGGGCGATCACGCGCTCTTTATACCATAAATTGAGTCAGCGGCATTACACAGCTGTCGCAAATCGATCACGTCCGTCCATCTTCGCTAGCCTAGTCGGACGACCTAGATCCAATTTCAGGCGGCTAATGAGATGCTGTCAAGCTCGCCGGCAACCCATCTTTATGTGTACTCAATCGACTTGTCCAAATCATTGACAAACACCCCAAACCGTTTGGCCAAAGGTAGGTTGGCCACACGGCTTTAAAACCTAAAATTCAATCAGCTGCAATGTACAACTGCCGCAAATCATCTCATCCGTCAAACTTCGCTAGCCTAGTCAGATGGCTTAGATTTAATCTCAAGTGGCCAATTGGGTGACACTGTGATCACCGGCCACCTCTCTTCCTTGGGGAGCGATTGTCCAAGCCACGGCTTGCTCATATGGCCTCCGAACGATCACCCAAAAGAAGCTGGTCACGCTGTTTGCATAATCCAACGGCAGTACACAACTGCCGCAAATCATCTCGTCCATACAACTTCACTAGCCTAGTCGGATGGTTTAGATTTATTTTTAGGAGGCCAACAGGGTAACACTGTAATCATCGTCCACCTCTCCTCCACAGGGAGCGATCGACTAGGTGGTAGCTCACCCATAGGGTTCTGAAATGATCACCCAAAGGTGGCCGGTCACGCTACCTTTCTTTAAGATGTTCAATTCCCGACTAATTTGAACGAACACTAAAACAACGATGTTTCCTTCACATCGATTATTTTCAGCTGCTTGTTTAAAAGCAATGCTTTATATACATCGATTATAAGCAATGTTTTATAAATATTGATTTCACAAATAATTTATTATTTGACCGAAAAGCACTATGTGCTGCTTTTAGCGGCGAGTCTCATGACTTCACCCATTTACTCGAGACATCAAACATGTCACAAACTGGGGGATGCTCACTGGGGTATTGGTCTGGCGGTTTACAGCGTTCGGGGTGGAACGCGCCCATTACGAATAAGTGTCAGGAGAGGACGGACGGTTAACATCAATTGGAGTTGTGGGTGAAAGTGTGACCAAGTTTTCCCTCGTAATGGAAACGTGGTGATCACCACTTTTTACACAACCCCGCTTCTCCACTACTTAACTGCTTCTACTTCCTACGAGATCAGGGGTGCGCTCAATGACTTGTATAAATAGGATTTCAACACAAAACACAAGTGTTATCAACACAAGTATCCAGAAAACACCAAGAACTGATAGCTTACGTTCTGCAAGCCAGTTCCACATTCTGATACAAGTCATAAAACAGCCACACCTTCATAATTCAACATTCTGATCTCAAACACCTTCTTCGCTTCCCTCCCTAAGATCAACCCTTCTCCTTCACTTTTTCACCGGATTGAATCTGGAACGACCATTTCTTGGTTTAGGCCAGAGTCTTACAGATTGATCTCTCGAACTTAAAAGTACTCCTGTGCAGTACATTTGTTTAGGGTTTGAATTCGTCTCTCATCAACACACCCAAATTTACCAAAAACAGCAGAATCAGTTTAACCCCAAAACAACAACAAACCTTGATAAGTCACTATGTGATAAAAGATGTGAGCATTATGTTCACTCCATCACTATCTAATACTAGTGATGTCTGTATCCTCATCTTTAACCTGAGAAAATGAGGATTGCATCGAGGTTGCTCAAGTTTTGTATAATTGTTAATTTCTTATTTTTTATGTTAAGAAAATATCTACTTAGTTAAAATAGATAATTGATCATAAACCGTAAAAGACTTTTTCAAAGTTCTTCTAGGGTTTGGTTGTCCAATAGTCTATTTATAATCATTTGTGATAAAAATGCCCTTCACTCCTTTTATCTTTGAAAGATACAGTTTCATGGCTCCTATAACTAGAGGTACCACAAAAAGGGATGCAGTTGAAGCAGTTAATGTGTATCTTTGTGAAGGAATCAATTCCTCAAGGAAGAAGAAGGAGAGATCTACAAATGATGAAGAAGGTTCTTCCTCTAACTGCATTTTGTCTGTTTGTCCTTTTGATAATAACTTTAAGGGTATGGTGAAGGATTTCATCAGCAAAAGAAATGATTTAAAATCTCAAATCATTTTCTCTTTAGAAAAGATAGCTCACTATGAACATATGTTGTCTCTAACAAAGAACACCTTGTGTGAACTAAAAAGAGAACTTGCCAACAACTGTCTAGTACAGTGGTTAAGGCATCCCCTTTCGTCCATAGTGCGGGCGGGAGGTAGGGGGTTCTATTCCCACTAGAGAAGGTTGTAACCTCCATTTTCACCAATTTACTCTATGGATAGAGCTGAGATTGGTTCTTGTTGATGGGGTGGTGGTTGGATTAGCAGTGGGGCTAGTCCAGCTTCCTAGGTCTGCTCAGGGGGGTGGGCCTAGATGTGCCGTATCAAAAAATAAATAAATAACTTAATGAGTTAACTGATATTTCTGAAGACTTAGAGGAATTGAACTATCCCATAATCAATGGGTTTTTCAATAATGAGAAGGAATTCTCAGTAGATGCTCTGAGAAAGCTCTATAATGTCTAGGAAACTTCTTATGAAAATTTATTCTTGTGTTTTAAGAAGGATAACTAGGGTTTGGTATAGCAATTATTGTGAGTACACATAGCTATTGCCAACGATTTTCATCTTGCAATGTTTTAGATTTATTTATTTAAATTCTAAAGTTTATTTGGAAGATAATTTTGCAGTATTAATCTTTACTGGTTTTATGTATTGCAAAAATTGTTATGGTATATGAGTGTTTCCGTCCGTGAACTATGATTGTCCCATATATGTCAAAAGTTAAGTCTATTATATATTTTTACGTAAATATTGATGGAAAATAGAATGAACTTTTGATAACAAAGATTAAGTCTATGGTATCATTATGCAAATATTAATGAAAATAGAATGAATCTTTGTATATTCCGTAGTATTGATCTCTCCCTGATCCACTTCTATGTGAAAATGGCTCCGTAAGTTTTCTTATGTTGAGTATTTCCGATTAAATTAATCATGGGTTCTCTTGTGGTTAATTTAATTAAGTTTTCTGGATACAAATTCATGTTTCATGTAATTTGTTAATGTCCAATGAAATCCTTCTTTTCTTGTAAAAGTAAGGTCGCTCTTGTTGTTCTCTAGGGAATGACATTTTATGGGAGAGAGTTCTTAATTGAACTTGTGCTTAATTGCCAAATCTTTGTGGGGAGTGCGGCTGTGGAATATTATAGGAGTTATCTTGTATCTTTATAAACTCCTTGATGAATACACTAAGTTTCGACTATATGAAATCATCGAAACAAAGTTGATATGTTCTCTTTTAGTCATGAAGTATCTCTATGAGAATTTCATTATGATCCCGCTAATTTTCATACCTTTGCCAATTTATATCGACAAAAATGGGAGAATTATTGTGTAGTTCACACTACAAATACATATGGTTTACGGATCATTATGTAAGGGGGAGTGGTTTTCATTGTGATATGAAGTATTGACTAAGGGGGAGTGATACATATCACCATAGTATTTTTGTCAAAGTTGTGATGCAATTGGACTTTAATGTTGTGTAATAATACCATGCCACTGTATAACAATACAAAAACATCTTATTTTTATATATTGTTATAGCTACGGATCTTCAACAACTATGATGCTGAGTTGAACACGTTCAGAATCACTAGAGTACTTGGAAGTGATGAAGATTTCGAGTAATGTTGAAGAACCAAGGAAATCAAGCATTTGGATGAGAAGCTACAAAGTTTATTTATTTTGTAATCCATATGTATTGATAGTTTTGTCACTAAAATTGACAAAGGGGGAGATTGTTAGAGCACTGCTCGGTCGAACTCGCAAGCGTTGTTATCTCAAGCTTGTTTGTCAAGTTTAGTTGTAAAAACTATAAGTCTTGATTTCTAGTCTACTTATAGCTAAGTCTCGGATTAGGATAGAATGTGTAGTTGAGCTTTAGACTTCACGGCGTTCATCGATTGAAGACGAAGAACTACTAAGGGGAGCTTGTGGAACTTCATCAACAAAAGGTATGTGGAGACTTGAACTCATCTATCACTCAAAAGTTTATTTCTACTCTATCTCCTATTTGAAACAAAAGTCGTATAGCTATATAGACTTCGATTATACACATTTGATATTTCGAGCTGAGTTTAACTCGCTTACATATTTCTCAAAATATGTGTTGGTAAGCATTCGCTTTAACCAAATTCATCTTATATTCTTGACGAAAGTCAAAAGATGATCATGTGAAAATCGCTTGGTAGCATCTTATATGATTTGTGTGAGACAGTCATTTGGTGTAGACACGGAATGTTTCGTATTGACCATTTGATCACTTGAAAATTGCTTTGAAGCTAATAGTTTGTGTGAGACAGCTATTGTCGTCTTCTAAGAATGTTTCAATGATTGAAATGGGAGTTTAGAACAATTAACCATGATTGGATATAGCACAATATGCGTACTTATATGCTAACTGTTGCAAGTTATTTCAAGTCCGAGAACCATAGTATGCATACCCGTATGCGTACAGGTTTGTTAGTTGAAGTCCGGGAACTTAGTATGCATACCCATATGCGTACCGGCGTAAAGTTCAAGTACGGTAATTCAACTGAGTTTTGTGGTGTACGACACTATACGTACCCGTTCGCATACTGGCAAACCCATACCAAGTCCGACTACTTAGGTATGCGTACCCGTTTTCATACTTGAGTGGGTTATGTTCTAAAATTGGTTTGTTCATGAACTAATATATTTATAAAATAAGGAATGCAATATTTTGCGAACCGTGGCTATAATGTTCATGAATTGATTTGAGTGAATAAAAATCGATTTTGCTTCAATTGTGTCTTTTATACTTCTATGAGAATATAAACAATTGAACAACTCTATAACTAGTTTCATTTGAGTCATTTGAACTAGTTGTGTTAAGATGAACAAGGTTGATATGAAAGTGTTCATATGGCTAACTTCGGTTAGCTATTGTTGAGCTAACAAGGTGTACCCGTTTAGGTACGGTTACCCATATCTAAATGAAGTAACTTTTCATTTGTGTCTAACAAGCTAAATTCGATCTAACGGTTGAAAGATATTAGCTTGAGTCTAATCAGGTTTTCATCTAATGGTAAATATTTACCAAGGTAACATTGATTGCGAACCCTGATTTGAAGACTATATAAGGGGGAACTCTAGCAACTGGGAAACCTAATCCCCACACCTCCTGTGTGATACTAGTTGCGACTAGAGTCGATTCTCCTTTAACCTAGGTTTTTCCTAAAACCATTATAGGTTAACGACTTAAAGACTTCATTGGGATTGTGAAGCCAGACCCAACTATTTTCTCGGTAGTTGCGTGTTCTGATCTTGTTTTGTTCTATCGTATTGAGTACTATCTTCTCTAAGATTTGCTCGAGATTTAATCTCCGATAGGTAAGATAAAAAGTAGTCACAAACATCTTCGTCTCATCGTTTGTGATTCCATAATACCTTATTTCGCTACCATATGATTAAGATTATTGTGAGTTGATTGATATTACTAGGTTGTTCTTCGGGAATATAAGTCCGGTGTATCAATTGGTTCCTGTTCACCTTGATTTATCAAAAGTCGGAATAAAAACTCATAGGTATTTCGGTGGGAGAAAGATTTATTTATTCAATAGACTTTTCTGCGTGAGACAGATTTGTTTATCAAGTCTTCGACTTTGGGTCGTAGCAACTCTTAGTTGTGGGTGAGATCAGCTAAGGGAATCAAGTGCGTAGAGTCCTGCTGGGATTCAGAGGCGTAAGGAATGCGACTGTACCTTGATGAGTGTGAGATTGGTTAGGGCTCAACTACATTCCAGTCCGAAGTTAACTTGTAGTAGGCTAGTGTCTGTAGCGGCTTAATACAGTATGGTGTTCAAATCTGGACTAGGTCCCGGGGGTTTTCTGCATTTGCGGTATCCTCATTAACAAAATTTCTGGTGTCTGTGTTATTTCTTTTCCGCATTATATTTGTTTATATAATTGAAAATCACAGGTTGTGCGTAGTTCAATCAAATAGGTAATCCAACCTTTGGTTGTTGATATAAATGTATTGACACTTGAACATTGGTCTTTGGTACTGTTCAAGTTATTTCTCATAATAATCAGGCTCACGGATTCTATCTGTTTTATTTGCTGATTACATTGAGAAACATAGATACAACTCTTGGATATATTTCCATTGATTTAGTCTGTCTATCTAGTTGATTCTCTTAGAATTATATTGGAGTTTGTCCATACAGATTGCCTAAACGAAATATTGGGTGTGGTTGTTAGACCCCTGTTTTTTTAGGATGATTGACGAACCTATGAAAGCGACAATAACGAGGATTCTCCATGTCCTCTTTAGTTCGTTCTTTTCTGACATATGGTAATTTGGTTGCACCATCTTGGATCCAAACCTCTAGCAGTTCGATCACCTTTTCAATGGGAAAAGGGAAGTCAGGCTCTGCTTGATCATCTTCCGTGCGCTGAGTCGGGGTTTGTGCATTCAGGGTTTGATCATTATTCCTTTGTGCTTTTGGAGGGGCTGGAAAAGCGTGCTTATGTTGTGCCTCGGCTTTCCGTTTGCTCCCTTATGCAACAACATTCGTGGAAGGTTGGAGGCTATATTTCTTGTTTATTAAGCATCTGCTACCTCGCGTTTCCCGTGGTTCTTCAGCTTTTGTAGCCTTTGCCCTTTCCAATAAAACAGGTGCGGTAGTTGCCGGTCGTTTGGCCGCTTCATGAAGCTCTGAGAAATCTGGAACCGGAGATTTTCCAGTAAAGCTCTGTAGACCGGGATCATTCCGTTTATTCACAAGTCTACAAGTTGTTGTGCTGTGACATTTGTACCATGATAGTCCAAAGCCTGGACTCTGAACCTTTTCACATGATCATTTGGATGTTCATTGCTCCTTTGAAACATCCTTCCCAGATCAGAGAGAGTGACTTTTTCCAAGACGAAGAAGTACTTTCTGTAGAAAGCGTTGGTCATCTGTCCCCAACTGGCAATGCTTCCTGGTGCGATCTTATTATACCAGGTATATGCTTTGCCTGTCAGAGACTTTGAAAATTCCTTCAGACGAACGACATGAATGTGCTCATGCTCGCCCAATGACTCCAGAAATCGAGAAACATGTTCTCGAGCATTGCATGTTCCATTATAAAGTGTGAACGTTGGAGAAGTGTAGCCCTTTGGGAGAAAAATTCTTCTTCAAAAATAAAATCACGGCTTACAACTAACTTTCTAGTTTCTGGATTGAACAATTTGTATCCTTTGGTTGTTGTACTATAACCAACAAAGATACACTTCTCACTTGTGTCATCCACCTTCTTTCTAATCTCATTAGGTACATATGCATATGCTATGCAACCAAAAACTCTAAGATGGCTAACACTTGGTCTTTTACCACTCCATGCTTCTTCTGGTGTCTTGTCATGATCACTTCTAGTAGGACATCTATTTAGCAGAAAAACAGCACAATCAACTGCATCACCCAAAAAATTCTTTGGTAATTTCTTTGCCCTTCTCATAGTACGTACCATCTGCATTATGGTTCTATTATTTCTTTATTCTACACCATTTTGTTGTGGTGTATAGCTAGCAGTTAACTAATGTTGAATGCCATTGTTGATAGGAGAAAATGATTTGCAATTTTTTAGGAAAAGTGGAGAGACGACCGTGCGGACGAAGACCCTTCGACCGAGCAAATTGCTTTAACCTTTTGCAAACAGATTCACTGCACGGGAGTGCTTTTAGTTCGAGATATCAATTTGTAGGACTCCGTCTTAAACCAAGACAATGGTCGTTCCATAGTCAATTTGGTCACAAGAGAGGATGGGTTAGTTTGTAGGAGGGAAGCTGAGAAGTGTGTGAGATCAATGATGATCAATGATTGTGGATGTGTTGTGTACTTTGCGTGAAGAAATTAGATAAATTCCGATTGATTGAATTTTCTCTGTTCAGAGTGATTGTCAGGCGATGAGAATTCTTTGTTCAGACGAGCGTTCTTGTTGTTTAAATCATGGATTCAGAGACTTATTTATATTGCAAGAATAGTAGACACATTGATCCCAGTAAGTGTAACGGTTGCTGGAGTGAAAGAGTGGGAAATCATGTTAAAACTAGTTACTTATCGTGCGGAGACTTGGTTGATTGTCCACCCACCACTTTCACGACTTAATCACATTCTTATCATGGGTGAACACACGTGTCGTAGGCCGCCAAACCAAAACCATAGTTAATATCCCCCCCATGTGAGACGATTGATGTCTCGTGATTGTGGAGTCTGCGAGGCAGACGTGTATTTAGTTAGTTAGTTGTTGACTTGATCAGACGATGAGTCTTGATATTGTCGAGTCGAGCATGATAAACGAATGCTCTATGATTCGTGGATTGAGCATGTCTGTTGAGACTAGGGGGCTGTCAATGGGTTCGGGTCCTCCCGTATACCACTGGACCCGGATCCTGCTTATAAAAGTCGGGTCCGGTTCCTAGCGGTTCTGGGTCCGGTTCCTAAATATGTGGACCCAAAACCGGACCCGTTAAAAATCCCGGGTACCCAGCGGTTCCAGGTACCCATTGGGAATTAAGAAAACACAAAAAAAAATTTCAAAAACTTGTTATATTTCTCTTTTTAGCTTGAATCTAAGTTATTTTTATAAAAATTTGTTATTATTTCTTTATTAATGTACTAAATAAAGATAAAATGTAAGAAAAAAATAAAATAAAAGATCAAAGCCAAAACTAGCAAAATGCTTATAACTTTGCTAAAAAGATGAATGAATGAATGAATAACCGGGCACCCATTACCCATCGGGTATTACCCGGTTGGACCTGTTAAGATTCTGGTCCAATCAGGTAATTACCCATCGGGTCCTAACTTATTAATGGGTCAATTCAAGGACCCGGAATCGGACCCTATTCGACCGGGTCCGGTTCCGGTTGCGGGTAATGGGTACCCATTGACAGCCCTAGTTGAGACAGATGTGTAGTTCTCGAATGAATGTTGATAGTTGAATCAACATGATAAATATTGATAGTCTGAGCAAATAGTGCTCATTTGATGAATTAATGAATATTGATGGTTGAATCAATAATGATAAGCTGAGCAAGAGGGCGTGGAACCATCCAAGAGGGCGTGGAACCAGCCAAGAGGGCGTGGAACCAGCCCTTGGTGGTCATAGGACCAACTGACGGTCATTTGATGAAATTCCAAATTACTTGGAAAGAGTTTGAACCCAATATGAACAAATTAGGTCAAATTATGAAAATGTGTGGGACCGGATCTTTGCAAGCCAAAGGGCCGACCTTGGTCGATCAAGGTGGCATGCCCGTGTCACTATGTTGCTCGTGTCTCAATCCTGAGAATTTTGATATTTTATGACGTGCGTTCGAGCAATATCTTGGATTTTCAGAAGAGTTTGATCTTGACTGAAACTCTCAATTTTGCCCGAATGAGCAAGTAGGGCATTGCTCGTGCGATCGATATTTTAATAAATATTAAAATAATTACCTGAGAAGCCTAGTCGGTCATGTGACCATTTGACTTTTGGCTTTTTTGCTAGTTTGAGCAATATTGGTGAAATATTGAAAAAAATAGTTTTCTGCTCGAACGAAGGAGTTTCATGAGATGAAGGAAGAAATAATAATAAAATTAGGAATTAGAGAAGTGTGGGACCGGCCACGGCTAGTAGGCTCGGTCCCGTGACACTTTTCCTTATTTTATATTATTTTTCATCGTGTGAGGAAATATGGAAAAATTAGGAGTTTCACTCGAACGAGGGAGTTTGCTCGAATGAATGAGTTTTCATGAGATTAGGAAAAATAATAAAATAAACGGGAAAGGCGTGGGACCGGTCTCCTAGGCGCCTCTCTATTATTTTATTTTTATTTTTATTATTATTCCCTATTTTGCATAGGTTTCCTCATTCGTCCGTATTTTGAATGCTCATTCATGTATTTGGGTGCCCGTTTGTGCATTATTGTTAAGTACACTTGCACCATTTTCTCGGGGCTTACTCGGTGATGGCCCAGATGCTCGCGCATTGAATATTTATTACTAACCCATGGAATCCTGCTGGGAAAAACCATGAATTGAAGTAACGAAATATTATGATGAACGTAGAATATTTTCTAGGAATTCAATTGATGAATCTTGCGACTAAAAATAATTAATTGATGGTTCTGTACTAGCAGGAAAGCTGTCTAGGAGCATTATGATTATTTGAGAATTGAGTGATATGAGATAGTTGAAGCGTCATATTTATTCTGAATATTAATTCTGTATAGTCAGGAAAACATTGTTACATCCTGAAGACGTTATCGCTCTATACTAGCAGGAAAGTTGTCTAGTTGTCGTCCAATCATTAAGATTTCATACATATGTATTCTATATAGTCAGGGAAAACATTGTTACATCCTGAAGACGTTATCGCTCAATACTAGCAGGCAAGCAGTCTAGGAGCCGTCTACTCGTTTTTCGATTCTATATAGAAGTGAATACAGAAATTTCTCAGTTGATGAAATATGACATGGTCTCAATTGAGAGACTGCATATTCATGCATGCTCTGAGAGGCAATACACTCAGTCAAAGGTTTTTATGGAAGTTCTGAGAGGCAATACACTCAGTCAGAGATCATCGTGGTATGAGCTTTCATGCTTAAATGAGAGACATGGATCTCAATACTCGTCTGATTGCTGGATAAGGAATATGCAAGACCATATAAAACTATCAACCACAATATACTCTTTACCTCTATTTGTTCTTATAATTTTAATGCTCTTACCAATCTATTTTTCAGCATAAATTTTAAAACTTTTAAAGGTGTTGATGGTGGATTTTCAACAAGGGATAAAATCGTTAAATCATGATACTGCATATTTCTGACCCGGCTTCAAGAATGCATGTGACGATTTGTGTTTTACGATCCGTGAACCGTTTCACGATCTCTGATCGAGTTCCTCTCAGAGCCATGATGAATATGTTTCTCGAAAGGCCTCCCACTAGCTGATCATTCGATGCTACGCATTTCATCGTGCCCTCTATGTAGAATAATAGAATTGGGCGGTCCTATGGACATAATTGTTTGTCGGAGGGATTAACGCCTTCAGGACGTCGGCGATACTCGTTGTTCCCTGACTACATAGAGAGAGCCCCCTCTACATAGAAGAACGCTTGGGGGGTTCTCTGGACATAATTGTTTTTCGGAGGGCTTAACGCCTTCAGGACGTCGGCGATACTCGATGTTCCCTGACTATGTAGAGAGACTGTGTATAGATTCAGGCGGCTCTCTGGACATAATTGTTTGCTGGAGGGATAAACGCCTTCAGGACACCGACGCTGCACGTTGTTTCCTGACTATGCACTCTTCAGAACGAGTATGATGGTTCAACTATCTCATATCTCGATTCTACAATAGATTAATTCTACTGTGACATTCACCGACTGAATTCCTAGAAAATAATCTATTTCATCTCATTACTCCGTTCCATGGCTATTCCCGGCTGATTCCATGGATTAGTAATAGATAACCATTTTATCTCATTACTCCGTTCCCTGAATCCTTCGACTGGATTCATGGATTAGTAATAGATACTCAATTCTTTTTTATTACTCCGTTTCATGAATCATTCACCGCTGAATTTCATGAATTAGTAATAATTACTCAACAATCGGGCATCTGGACTATCACCGAGTAAGCCCCAAGAAAATGGTGCAAGTGTGCTCAACAATGATGCACGAACGAGCAACAAAATGCACGAACGAGCGCCCAAATGCACGAACGAGCATTTGAAAGTATGGACAAACGAGGAATCCTACACAAAATAGGAGAGAGAAAATAATAATAAAAAAGAGGCGCCTAGGGACGGGGCCCACCGGCCGTCCAGTCATGCCGTCGTGGCTGGTCCCCCACGCCTCTTCCTTTATTATTTTTTCTTATTTTGTTATTTTCATGAACTCATGAAGACTACTTCATTCGAGCAACTTTCCTTGTTTGAGCAAAACTCACGGTTTCTCCATATTTTCACGGTTTCATGAAAAATAATAAAAATAGGGAAGGTGTCGTGGGACCGAGCTACTTAGCCGGCCAGCCATGCCCTAGCTATGGCCGGTCCCACACCTTGCAATCCCTTGTTTTCATAATTATTATTTCCCTCATATCATGAAACTCCTCCATTTGAGCAAAAAATCATGGTTTCTTCATATTTTCTCAAATATTGCTCAAACCATGAAAAAGCCAAAAAGTCAAATGGTCACATGACCGACTAGGCTACTCACGTCAAATATTAAAATATTATTATTTTAATATTCTCAAAATTTTGATCAAACGAGCAAAGTTCTACTTGCTCATTCGAGCAAAAATCAAGAATTTCAGTCAAAGATCAAACTCTTCTGAAAATTCAAAATATTGCTCAAACGCGCATCAGAAAATACCAAAACTCTCAGGATTGAGATACGGGAATTATGGTAACACGAGCATGCTTCCTTGACCGACCAAGGCCGGCCCTAAGGCTCGCAAGGAGTCAGTCCCATACATCTTCATGCTTTTGACCTAATTTGCTCAATTGCTCATATTGGGTCCAAACTCTTTTCAACCAACATGAAATTTGCTCAAATGACCAACAGCTGGTCCCACGACCACCAAGGGCCGGTCTCATGCCATCTTGGTCGGTCCCTCATTTCTCCATAATTAGGTTTTATCACCTAATGCTCAGACGAGCACTATTCTAATAAATGATCAACACCAGCATTTGATCATTCTTTCACCAACCGGTCAACTAAGGACTCTGGTGCACGCTCACTCGAGCACTTGGGCACCACATGGTCGTCCATCATCCCATGTGGTCAGTCCCTCCCTCACTCATGACCTATTTTCAGCAATTCATCAATTGACGAACAATTGATCAAAAATTAGGGTTTCGAACAAACGCTCCACAAATCATAATTTTGAGCAAGTTCAAACACTAATAATTTTATGTTGATCCAGTACTCAACATACAGATTAATTATATAATATTTGGTAGGCTACCAATATTTTAATTAATATTTTATTGGGTCACGTTACCAATAATTTATCGAATTGAGCAATACTTGCTCAGTTGCTCGAATATTGATCCAACTATCAATATTCAGTAATTCATCGAACTGAGCAATACTTGCTCAATTGCTCGAATATTGATCCAACCATCAATATTCAGTAATTCGTCGAATTGAGCAATACTTGCTCAGTTGCTCGAATATTGATCTAACTCAATATTCAACAATTCGTCGAATTTACAATATTTGCTCAAACGAGAAATATCAACATCATTCAAGAACTATACATATGATATTTTCAATCCATAAATCACTGAGCATTCGTTAATCATGCTCAATTCAACAAAACTTAGACTCACTGTCTGATCAAGTCAAGACTGACTAATCAAATACACGCCTGCTTTGCTGACTCCACGTTCGTGAGACATCAATCACGTCACATGGGGGGATATTACTGAGGGTTTTGGTATGGCGGCCTACGGCACGTGTGTTCATCCACGATGAGAAATGTGAGTAAGTCGTGCAAACTGTTGAAGGAGTTAGCAAAGTAGTGGGTGGACGGTTAACCAAGTCTCCACACGACCTTGAACTGGTTTCACCACGATCTTCCACTTTCCCACTCTTTCACTCAAGAAACCGTCACACTTACTGGGATCAATGTGTTCACTATTATGACAATATAAATAAGTCTCTGAATCCATGATTGAGGAGACACAGAAAATCCATGAGATATTGAACAGACAATCCATCGTCTAACCAAGAATCATCGTGTGAGCAAAACTCTCTCAATCATTCGAAACTTATTTACACAAACTTGCAGAAACCAACAACACATCAACAATCCTTGATCACCATTGATCCCACACAATTATCAGCTTCCCTCTTACAGATCAACGCATCTCCCTCTTTGTGACTGAATTGACTCTGGAACGGCCATTGACTTGGTTTAGGCCGGAGTCCTACAGATTGATCTCTCGAACTCAAAGCACTCCCGTGCAGTACATCTGTGTGAGGTTAGGCAGTTTGATCGGTTGAGGAGTCTCGTCCGAACCGTTGTCTCTTCACTTCTCTACAAAACCAGTAAATTGCTTTTCCCCATCTACAGATTGGAGACCACAGTGGGAGATTAATCTCTCGGTTGCAATCTCAAACTTTCACAAAATGGTTGATCTTAGGTCAGGTTCAGTTACAAATCCTAACACAAACAACGCTAGCACTAGCAACAATGGTGGTACTCCAGAAACTACTCATGCTTCCAACATCGGTGCTGGTGATACCACTCCTCCTCAAACCAACATTGGAGACCATCCCCTGTTCGTCCGCTCTCCCCAATAAATCAAAGAAAATCCGCATACCATAGATGATCTCATGAAGGTGCAAGAGACTCTCGCCAAAAATCATATTGACATGGCTACCACTCAGAAAGAGCTGTGCAATTATCTCCAAACTCTCACTGACAAGATGTCAGAGAAAGCTCAGGAGAAAGGAAAAGCCAAAGAAACATCTCCGGCTGATGATCCTGAAGTCACTCTGATCCATGTAGTAGATGATGATGAGGTGCACAAAGATGCAGATAACCCACCAACAAAGGAACCTGCAGGCTTCATCACTCGTGAGGACCTGGAATGCTTCATGGAGGATCGAGGAAAAGACAAAGCGCCATCTGTTCACCGTCATCAACCTCCGTATCCTGCTGCTACGCAAAGAATTCCTATACCGAAGGGCTACACCTCCCCAACATTCACACTGTACAATGGAACAGGAAACGCTCGAGGACATGTCTCTCGATTCCTGGAGGCACTAAGTGAGCACGAACACAACAATGTCGTCCGTCTGAAGGAATTCTCGAAATCCCTGACAGGTCGAGCATACACATGGTACAACAACATTGCACCAGGGAGCATCGCTAGTTGGGGAGAGATGGTTAACGCTTTCTACCGGAAATAATTCTTCGTCTCAGAGCAGATTACTCTCTCTGACTTAGGAAGAAAGTCTCAGAAGAACAATGAACATCTTAACGACTATGTGAAGAGGTTCAGAGTCCAACCTTTGGATTGTCATGACCCGAATGTCACTGAACAACAACTGGTGGACTTGTGCATCAATGGAATGATCCCGGTCTACAGAGCCTTGCTGGAAAATCTCCTGTTCCAGACCTTCTCAGAACTTCATGAAGCAACCAAGCAATCAGCAATTACTGCTCCGGCCTTACTGGAAAGAACAAGAGCTACAAAAGTCGAGGAACCGCGAGAAACTCGAGGCAGTGCCAGATGCCTGATCAACAAGCAGTACAATCTCCAACCTTCCATGAATGTTGCTGAATGAAGCAAAAGAAAAGCCGAAGGGTAACAGCATTAGAGCACTTCTCCAACATCCCAGGCTCCTCTGAAGGCGCAAAGAAAAGATAACCAATCCTGAAATGCACAAACCTCGACCCGGCATCAACGAACGAACGGGGAAATGATCAAATGAGGACTCAAACTTCCCTCTTCCCATTGAAGAAGTGATCGTGGTACTGGAAGTCTGGGTTCAAGATGATGCAATCAAATTGTTGCTCATCAGGAGAGAGCTGAATAAAAAATAGAGAATCCCAGGTACTGTCACCTTCATAGATTCATCAATCATCCAACAAGTAACTGCAATATTTTAAAGCACATCTTCAAAGAGAAGGTTGATCCACAATAGCTTCAACTGGGGACTGAAGGAGTACACAAGAATCCTCTCCCAGACAGAACCTTTATACTCTCTGAACAACCAATCAAAGAAGCAGTTCAATCGTTGATCGAGCATATCTGTGAAATTGCTCTATCTGTCTAAGACACAAAGGAAAAACATGTTCACAACACCGAATTACATTGTGTCATACGTCTATCCATCCCGGAAATACTCCTTGAACCTTCATCCACAGACAATGAGATGCACGAATGGGGACTGCTTACCACAGTCCATCTCATAGGAAATGAATTTGGAAGAATATTAATCAATGCTGACACCGCCATCAACAATATTCCACTGAACAGATCCGCAGGCATCACTCGAAAAGAAGCTACTCGTGATCCATCTCAATCAGAGACCTTGAAGGAACGCTCGGAAATACTTATGGCTACATCGCTCTCAAAGTGAACATAAGTTCAACTAGGACAGAAACCAAGTTTCACATAATCAGGAAGATCCAGGATATGACATGTTCTTCAGAAAAGCGTGGATCCATGCTGAAAAGATGGCTACTTATAAAGCGCCTTTGGTTGCATATCTCTCCAACGAAGAAAGTTCTGATCCAGAGGATTTGGCGGACATTCCATCATCAGAGCACTTGGGGGAATTTCGAACTTTGACGAGGTTGAAGCAAGAACCTGCAAAAGATGCATAGACATTCATCAAGAGGTTCCACACTCAGTCAAGTCTCTTTCATTTCATGTCTGTGTCATTTATTTTCCTCACATGCTATCCTAACATGAGGACTCAATTCTGCTAGCAACTCTGCAAGACGTTATGAATGGTAGCTTCACCGCATTAGTATTTTACCAAGTGGTCGAATCTGACATTTCTCCAAATCGAGCATTGAGACATTCATAGATGATGTCCAAGCATGGCAAAGAACACTTTGGGCATTTCTCCATAGCCTTGCAGGAGTGTACATGTGTCCCACAAAATCAGAAAGCTCTGATGTCTGCACAAGTGTTGAATCCCACTACCGCAACGAAAGGAATGCTGAATCAACAGAAGATACTCAGGGCCGAGACGATCAAACCTAAGGCATTCGATGCTTAAGGAATATATGCTCCAACGCTCAAGCATCTAATAAGCCTTCAAATTGTACCCCCAATCAAAGAGTACACCTTCGATAATGGCTCATCTGGCTTAAGCAAAAATATCTCGATGATGACACACTTATTCAACAACAGCACGATCAAAGTGTAACTGAACTACAATCGATAAGTCTTCATTATCCCATGATAATACTTCTGAAGCATATGCAACATCATTCATCCATGGATGGCAAAAACTCCTTCAACATACACTTAGGACTTGATCTTATTAGAGAAATCGATTTTATTTCAATAAATGTTATCCACATAACAAGTTACAGCAACATGATGTGATTCCATGAAACTTCATCAACGGGATCTCTCTACATCACAAGCCCCTTCACGACTGAGAAACTTCCTCTCTTCACCGATAACATCCAGAATGAGGACCGATGCTGTTGTCTACCGCAGCAACGTCGATTCACTGACGAAGCCAGTTCACAGTAAAGTCATACTGTTCAGGAAAATTTAGGTTGAACTCCCAGTACACCTTCATCTTAGGGATTCTCAACCCACCAACTAGTTCGTGAATGTAAAAGGATCACTGGATGAAGGAGCAAAGGGTATGTCGATAATCATGGTTGTAGCCTTTTCGGTCTCTGGAGAAACTCCGACTATAGTATCGGCATCAACAAGGATATGTGGAGGAGCTCCATTCATGGTCTTAGCATCAACAAGAATTTCTGGAGAGAATTCAATCGTCATCTCAGCATCAACAATAGTCTCGGGCGCAACATCCGGCTTCATCAACTGTCTATTCTCTGAAGCGTTACTCGATGGATCGTATTTATTCAATCCCTAATGATTCATATCAAGATGCGTAGACATGAAAACATGTTAACATGCGCGTCTTCCCAAAGCTTACACAACAGACAGGCACGAGCCAAAGTCTTCTACAAGATGTTCTCATCGCCTCTACAAAGGAGATACAACACAATTCAGGCCATGGGTTTACAAAAACGTACCAATGGGTGAGTAATGGGACGATGCTTCCTTAACGAAAGATGTTTGTCTATGTCACCGGTACAACATACCAAAAGGGCACATCAATCGGACATTCAAGGTGAAAGATATGGCATTTACCGCCAGGTCTATGGAATCTGAAAATTTGCACGGGAATACAAGTTATGAATGTGCATGCGTCATTGAGTGACCTACACAACTCCAAATGGAGCGAATATTTTCTCATATGATAACTCAGTCTTTTAGCTTCAAAAGTTGGGGTCAAGCACCGAATTCCGACGTCGTATGAGGTTCCTACGGTTTCCAGAGCATACAACATGCAAGCAGTAATTCTTAGACGGGATTTATAACCTCCACAGTCGATCGATGTCCACCAGGTCCTTCCGCTAAGTCCTTCATCAAGGTACCTACAACTTCGACCACCTAGGTATTTACATCAATTTTTTTACCTGGGTCCTCTATCTAGGTCTCGCCATAAGAAGGGAAAACGAAAGGGAGAGATTTAACAAAATACTGGTGACTGACGGTCCACTGGTCATGACGATCAATTTCGCAGTCCAAGGCACCAAGATCTCCTAATGCTAATCCTTAATCATAAAACGAATGCTACAACCGGGAACCATGGTCATTACATCATCCAACCTTAGTTATGGTCCCATGACCAGGGTTTCAAAAGTGATGTTTCTACGACTGACAGAAACAAAAAATGGTACTGCAAGCACCAGGCTCATGTATCAACTAAGGGTTCCTGATCTCAAATGAAGCGTTCAAGACACAAGCAAATGGTGTAAAGACACAAAAGAGACGTTTTACAGCAAGACTGTCTGAAGTGATTTTACACTTCCATGTACAAAGAGACGAGATGGGAGCAATTGGTAAGGAATCTAAGGTTGAGTCATATGTCATTCTCTTCGTATGGATGTCCTCTACAACATATCAAAAATTCACAGCAATTGGATAAACGAGCAAAGATATGTGGCCAAAACATTGGACTACATGCCAGCTGAAAATTTTCTGGAAGTCTCCTGGAAGTTTACTGTTTCGCCTATTTCGTCCCATAAACATACTCAAAACTCAAAAATCTTCTATGCTAAAGCTTTTAAATTTCCTGGGCATGAAGAAACATGGGTAGATCGCGAAAATCCGACATTGGACGAAGATTCTACAGCGTTTTTACTGAAAGACTGAAGTCTGGATTTTTCTGGTGACGTATTTCAGCAAAATTTCTCATATATTCGTATGGATTCTCATTCATTCATTCACAAGTAAGCAATTTCATACTTCTATGAAGAAATTACAGGAGGAATACTTACTTGAGGAGTCTCTAAGCCGTTCGAAGGACTAATGTTGTTGAAGTTGTTAGAGAATAACTTGGCTGAACCCACCAAGCGTTGGTATGTCAAGTTTGGTTGTCATATTTTAGTGAATCAAAACTCATTTAAAGAGTCGCTTGATTATATACTAGAGTCAACTTCGTATAGGTTGGCTTGAAAGTGTTAGGATATGAGACTTATAAGTATTACATGAAGACTTAAAGAATGTGAAGAAGTATGGATCTACAACGGCAACATCATCCTTCCTCTTGAGGTTAGTAATATTTGACTTGATCTGTTTCATTCCCTAACGTATCTTTCAAGTCGTGCATATTGAAAACATAACTGCGAAGCTGTGTATGATACTCTAGTTAGACATAGTATTAAGGAATACAATACGAGGTTTATTGCTTAACCATTACACTTTGTATATAAGACATCGACATGATCATATGAATGCTACTGTGATTATGTATGGGTAAGAGTGAAGATTTCATCCTAGGAAACAATGTTTTACATTCGTTTAAAGGAAGTAAGTTCATAAACTTGTTTCGTGAATCGAAAGGGAAATCTCTAGGCTTATTGGTATTGTTTTTCATTGCAAATCTATTTTGAATTACCAATATGTGTGTTTAGTATAACCACTCATAAACTTGTTTATGTATCTTGGTAAAACTATTCACAAAGCCTGACTTATGTATTGGTATGACTTTTATTAGTGAAACCGATCTTAAGTAATCACTCAAGATGGTATGATCGATGCCTTGTAAATAGCAACTTTTATCTAGCCATTGGGGAACCGATCCTAGTAAGAGGTGCAACAAATTTACAAGAGGGGAATCGATCCTTGTAAGAGGTGCAACACGTTTTTAGTAGATGGGGGAACCGATCCTATGAACATGTGCAACAAGTTTGTAGTTTTGGGGGAACCGATCCTATGGACATGTGCACAAAATACAGGTAGTTACCATAAGTATGTGGGAAACCGATCCTAGTACCTAGTAAACCGAGTTTTGGTAACTAGCGTGACTATGCATAGTACTCACATGGAGGTAGAACCGAACTTGTTTTGGTAGAACTGTGAAACCCATGATTGGTGATTTGATAGGATAATCAATCACATTGTTCTTGGAAGTCAGATGAACCAATTCTAAATTCGTTTGGAAGTGTGGCAAATCGGTTCCAAGATTGTAAGTATGAAAAAGGACTTGCAAAGTAAAGATGTCGACATACTTTGAACATCTGCAGTAAATCTTATCATTAATTGTTCAAAGATATTCCTTAATAGAGAAAGGAGAATCCCAGGATCAAAATAAATTGAGAATCTTTTAATTAAGGTTTCTTAGTTTTTATATGCTATTTAATTTCCAGCAATTAAATGCATATCTTTAGAAAATAATAATTAGTAATGTGCATTTACTGATTATAGATTTTTCTATTGGGATTTCGGTCAATATTTGGACAGTGCATTTCCAGGAGTTATGAAAACCGATTTTGTGTTTATTGCATATCTTTGAGAATATTCGGTTTTGGAAATTCCTTGGTGTCCAAACTTCCTTGTCTATAAATATTGAAGTTTGCATTTCTAGCAAACTAATCCTCAGAGCCAGCAAAATTACCTCAGTTGTGTTGTTACTGGTGGAGCCTCCTATCGGAGAGGAAAGTACCCTAATTAGGAGAAATCTCTTATGACCGCTCGGTTTAAAGACTTCTTTGGGATTAAGAAGCTCTATTAGTACCGTTGGTGTGAAACTAGATAATTGCAGTTTATTTTAGTTTTCGATTGATTTGATTGACTAACGGTTATTGAAATTTGATTGCACCTAGCTTGTTTATGCTTGAGAATCTTCTCTTCTGATATAAGATTCACTCAAACTAGATCGAAGTTTCGACGGGGATCTTTAGACTATTTGTAGATCTAAAGACGTCTTGTGATAATCCAACGTTAACAGACTCCGTTTTGTGTGTGATTGATCACAAGAGATTCAAGTTGATTGTGTGCAGGTGCTGATTAAAGATCAAAGAAGATTTGAAGACAATAAGACTTTTTGGGTTTATAATCTTTGGTGTGCACAATACTTGTTTCGGCTGGAAAGGGATCCAACTATAATCGGTTTATCTTTATGATAGATTGGATTGATTAGTTGAGTAGATCGGCATCAATACACTTCTTTGTGATTAATATTATTGATTGCATAGTCTAACAATTACTTCGGTAGTTGTTGAGAGATTGATCTAAGGACCCGACAAAGGAGTTTATTGGTTAAACGGAAGAGCCTTTGTCAGACTCATTTCACGTTGTTTGAAAAGAGTTGTTACCGAACAGATTTGTTGTTCCTTTACTGTTTGGAATACGAACCAAAGGAATTATTCCAAGTGCGTGACTTACTGCAAGTTGGAGGCGCAGGTATACCGAGGAAACTAGGTGAACTATAGGTTTAGTTGCTTGGTCTCAACTATACGAAGTTGGTTTGATTTTGTATAGCGTCTTAATTCTGAGAGTATTCAATTCTGGACTAGGTCCCGGGGTTTTTCTGCATTTGCGGTTTCCTCGTTAACAAAATCTTGATGTGTCATTTACTTTTATTTTCCGCAATTATAATTGTGTTTATTATAATTTAAAGTAAATCGCACAAACGTTAATTCCTATTTTACTTGATAGACAATCCCTAGAATTTGGTTAAGTCCGAACCTATTATCAAGTAAACATACTTCGTTGTTGTATTGTCTCTATCTCGTATCCATAGACGATCAAACGAAGTGTGAACCGATTAGTTGTATTGTCTCGACTCAGTCCATAGACAATCACTTTCGTAAAAGGACTTATAGGTGGAAAAGTTTTAGATTGAGGTATATTTGGGTACCCACGTCTTTTCATAAGTCACCGTTAGTGGCATTACTACCTCCATTCAGTTCCGAGTTTTGAAGATTCTCCATCTCCTCATTTTCCAAGGAAGAATGTGCTTCATCAATATGTTGTTTATCCGCAATAATCTTTTCCTGGATACATCAACAACAATTATTATTACTTCATTCAAGGATATGCCATGATCGCTTGCACGAAAAGAGATACTTACATCAACTCCCTCATCGGTGTTGGATTCCTGAATTGTTTGTCCAGGAGCAAGATGAAGACTGTCAATGATCAATGGAGCAAAATTCTGAGATTAACAAAAATTTGTTTGTGATCCTAATTGTACGGATAAGAAAAATCATGACGGAGGAAACATCGACAACTCACCAAAGAAACGGCTGGGGACTGCACGTCATTTACTAACATCTTGTAGTCCTTACTTATGGGTTCTCTGCCCTGAAGACTTTCTTCCATCGCCATGAAGTCTACATTGATCCGGGATCTCACTACACGATCATCCTGTGATAAAGTTAATGAAATAACCAGGAGTACAACTATGTATGAAGGATCTCTCACCATCACTCAAAGTTCCCAGAAGTACCATTTTTTAAAGTTTTATCCGTAGAGATGTCATTTCTGGAAACACCATCTTTGGAAGTGTCATCATGGGAGTCAGACATTCTTGCAAAGTGGCTGTGACAGATGCATAACATTTCTACTTCAGCACATCGTTCATACAAAGTGCAGGATTCAACAAAACAATGAATCATGGAATAAAGGTGCTCACAACAGCGTCTACAAAAATGGTAACTTTCAACTCTTACCTGTTTACGATTCCACTAGTGATTGTGATACAAGAGTTAATACTTCAAAATTTGCTCGTCTCCTCGAACCTGCAAACACGAGCAAAAATTTTATTCAAAATCATAACTTGATTTTCATGTGAGCAATCCACAAAATTTTCACCGTGTGAGCGACTCCCACCGAGTGAACACTCATTGGTTTTTGTGCATACACTATCAGATCACAAAATCCATACAAACATTATCTCACCGTGAATAATTGTCTACTTTCAAATAGTTGTTCAAAATCAAAACATTGATTTTATAAAAAAAAAATATTTTAACGTGAAACTCACGTAACTTTGAAAATATATGTATATATATTTTCGCTCCCTCTCACGAGCATCCGTCTTTGAAACAAGAGCATATTTTCAAAAAAAATTATGAAAGCTCGCATATCGAAAATAAAAAACTTCATGAAAGCTCATAGACAAAAAAAATATTACTAACAGACGCACGTCTATTAAAAAAAAAACTTTTTTCTCTCGTCCGAGCATCCAACTTTGAAACGGGAGTTTATTCCATTTTGTGAAATCTCACAAATTTAAAAAAAAAAAAAAAAAAAAAAAAAAAACCCTCTTATGCTAGGGATCATTATTTGTTTCTTAAACTAGCAAACGAACATCCGTTCCTAAAACAAGGATTTTCCTTTTGGGCCCGTCCCACAAACGCTAAACTGACCAAAACTGGACCTCCGTTCATCCAAATCAGCAGTGCTCCATCTTCCCATGCTCGTGAGATGGCACTCTATCATACTGTCAGGGTCCTTACCTGGGCATTTGCTCGTACATAACACCATTGGAGCAAATCGGGGATTCTGAAAATGCCTTTGTATGACTAAGCCCGGCTGCTTATCTCGTCCACTGGAAAATCACCATCCAGTGCTTACTGCGGAACATGACTGTCCCCCACTAAGCAGGGGACTTAATGTTGATGGTGGATTTTCAATAAGGGCTAAAATCGTAAAATCATGATACTGCATGTTTCTGACCCGGCTTCAGGAACGCATGTGACGATTCGTGTTTTACGATCCGTGAACCGTTTCACGATCTATGATCGAGTTCCTCTCACATACATGAATATGTTTCTCGAAAGGCCTCCCACTAGCTGAGCGTTCGATGCTACGCATTTCATCGTGCCCTCTATGTAGAATAATATAATTGGGCGGTCATCTGGACATAATTGTTTGTCGGAGGGCTTAACGCCTTCAGGACGTCGGCGATACTCGTTGTTCCCTGACTACATAGAGAGACCCTCCTCTACATAGAAGAACGATTGGGCGGTTCTCTGGACATAATTGTTTGTCAGAGGGCTTAACGCCTTCAGGACGTCGGCGATACTCGTTGTTCCCTAACTATGTAGAGAGACCGTATATAGATTCAGGCGGCTCTCTGGACATAATTGTTTGTTGGAGGGCTAAACGCCTTCAGGACACCGATGCTGCACGTTGTTTCCTGACTATGCACTCTTCAGAACGAGTATGATGCTTCAACTATCTCATATCTCGATTCTACAATAGATTAATTCTACCGTGACATTCACCGACTAAATTCCTAGAAAATAATCTATTTCATCTCATTACTCCGTTCCATGGCTATTCCCGGCTGATTCCATGGATTAGTGATGTGTTTTGTAGTTGTAGTAAAAATAGTGGTAATAGGATTCGATTCTCGAACTTGTTAAGGATTTTTTTTAGACTTAAATTAAACTCAACAATTCAAATAAATTATATCAAAAATATAAAGAAAATACCGAGACTCTGGATTCCACCATTGACCAATTAATTGATAAACTCTAATCAATATTCATGCAATATTCTTCTTTAAAGTGATTCTAATATTTGCCTCTAATAGATTATTGAAGTAATAGTTGTAATCACAAAGCATGAAACATCAAAAGTTTTAAAACCTAGCATGTTCCATCAAAAAAACTCACAACTACTCAATAAAAATCAATTTTTCTATATTCGTTCTATGCAAATAATCATATAAAAAATTGCAAAAATTAATTAAAATAGAATTATACCACTTTTCATGAAACAACGGCTTCCTCCGTCGCCTCGGCTAAGGGGTTTAGCTCCTCATATTAATCATAATCTCAAAATACATGTTTATGGCTCAAAAGTTGATTAAAAGGGATAAAGGTGTTAAAGCAGCGGATTCTGTAGTTGTTGAAGGTCTAAAACAGAAGTCGGAGTTGTTGCTGAAGGGCTTCGGTGACTGCAGGAAGATGCGACCGTACCTCGTTGTCACTGAAAATAAGTCTGCCTCTGCAACTGACTCCGAGGGTCTTATGTTCTTCGTGTTCTTCTTCTTTGCAGCAGCAGAAAAGTTTCTGTACTCGACTCCAGTTGATTTTTTTTCGCTTCTCTAAGGCTCTAAACTTCTCCAAACTCTCCCAAATTGTTCCCCTTTTATGACTCGAATCAACCTATATATAGCCACCAGATCCAAAATCTCTCGAGTTAATCCACAAATATTCTCGGTTTTCTTTTCTCCTCAAGTTACGGGATTTTTCTTCCCTGTTTAATCTTCTTTACGCGTCAACTTTGTTTTCAAACTCTCCAGTAGACTGAATAAGGACTAAATACATCACGTAAAATCCTCCGGTACTCCCAGTTATCAACCAAAATATCCGAGAATATATGCAACTCTCTGTTTCGTAAAAACTTGATCTTTATCCCTGTTTTATCGATTCTACAGCTCATACCAAGCCTGTCTATCCTTAACAGGGTTAACCCAACGAAAATCAGCCCTTGAATCTCCTTAAAAGTCGTCCATAATTCCAACCCTAAAATCTGTTCTTTGAAAACAAATTTTTCCGCCTTTTTCTGTTTTGAAATTTTGAGAAGAAATGTGACCTCCCCCTATCCAGTCCCGGTCTGTGCTTAGCAGCTACTTGGAAATGGGTTACCCCTTATCCAAAATGAGAGTCTGAATAGCAAATGTCCTCTCAGGTGCCTTTAACAACTTTTCGAGCCAAATTCGCCGCAAAAGCCCATTTTCCCAAAAACACCTACAAAGGATAAAATACAAAAATTAGTACAAAAATGGGTACTAACACTATACATAAAAGAGATGAAAATAGACACATAAATGCGTCTACCAAATACCCCCAAACTTATTATTTGCTAGTCCCGAGCAAATTTAAACTACAAAAAAATAAAATCCTAACTCACTGTCGCAGGCATCGTCGATTGCACTTAGCATGTGCAACAAGCCTTTAAACCCCTAGGTGGCCCTAGTGGCCGAGTTATAGTCTCGGGAGGGTTTACCAGAGGTGTACCCACAAAACCTTTACTCCAGACCCTAGCTATCTACGCAGACCCTTGGAATGCACTAAAGAACCTCCTTGGTTGGCATACTTATTGATTACGGGAGGAAGTACCCTGATGCGAAATTCCAATTGATGTATATGAGTTTGCACTCAAGTATACTAAAATTCATATATAAGTGACAGAGCTCTACTCAGATAGTCGCACTATGGACATCAATATCCGGAATCAAACAAATCACATGAATAGATTAAGAAGATGGATATAGAAGTAGGTGGTTGCGAATGGACTTCAATGCCAAGATGAACCTATGACCTAGTGGATTGAGATACTGGTATGGACTAATATCAACACAACTGGCAAATACAAGGGAACCAGTGGTCGACAATCCTAAGTCTACATCAACACAGCTGGCATATACAAGAGAACCAGTGGTCGACTTTATAATAAACCTTTATTATTATTATTATTATTTTTTATTTTATTTTATTTAACGACATGATTAGATCTTTTGGATCCAAGCGCATGCTTCTTGTCAGCAGATTACATGGTAATTCTCGTGGATCCTGCATTCCACGCTTGTTTAGGCGACGGAGACAGGGAGAACACACACATATTGCTATCCAAGTGTTATTTATTCCGATTGGTCTAATTGGTCTGGTCTTTTTTTTTTGTTTTTTTAGTAACTCAATCACTCTATTTCATCCCAGCAGACATCAACATAAAAATTTGCAAAAATAAAAACAAAAGTAATAAGATGATTCTGAGATACGGTGAAACTATCATGTTATTTCTAACACCTGAGCTCCGTGCTTTTATGAATAGACTCTTATAGATGTTTCCATCTAATCAGATTGGTTCCTCAACTCCTAAACCAAAATGCTTTCATCCACTTAGATTGGTTAGTGCCATCCTTAATAGGCATAAATTTCTAGGCTCTGGAGTTTATTTATTGTAACAAAAAGTTTCTACCCCACCCCCAAACTTAAATCTAACATTGTCCTCAATGTTTCTAATTAAAGAACAGTACCAAAAGTATAAATAACATGAGGAATCAGTAAAGAAAGAAGTCGGAAAGATAGTACCTGGGTGAAGTGGAATCAAAAACCTACAAAAATAATATACAACATACAAATCGCCTCGATGGTCAATCAAGGTAAACAGGGTCCTCAAGAGGGACCTCCTCAACATCACCTGTAGGAAAAGGCTCTAAAAAGGGCTTTAATCTCTGACCGTTAACCTTTGAAGAACTACTACCGTCTGGTGTCTCAATTTCAATAGCACCATGAGGAAAAACAGTACGGACCACAAAAGGACCGGTCCACCGAGAGCGCAGCTTCCCGGGGAATAGATGCAAACGAGTGTCATACAGAAGAACTTTTTGACCTGGAGAAAATGACTTTCGTAAAATATTCTTATCATGCACAAGTTTCATTTTGTTCTTATACTCCTTAGCACTATCGTATGCATCTCTACGAATGTCGTCCAACTCATTGAGCTGGAGCTTTCTGTGAGCTCCTTCCTTGTCAAGTGAAAATTTTAGCTGCTTAATAGCCCAGTAGGCTCTATGCTCTAACTCAACAGGTAGGTGACATGCCTTGCCAAAAACTAAACGATAGGGTGACATTCCAATGGGTGTCTTAAACGCAGTACGATAAGCCCATAAGGCATCAGTAAGCCTCGACGACCAGTCTTTCCTATTAGGATTAACCGTTTTCTCTAGAATACGCTTAATTTCCCTATTGGAAACCTCTACCTGACCACTAGTCTTTGGGTGATATGGGGTAGCCATTTTATGGGTAATACCGTATTATATTCATTAAAAGAGCAAACGGTCTATTACAAAAGTGTGAACCTCCATCACTAATTATAACTCGCGGCGTACCGAAACGTGTAAGTATATTCTCTTTCAAAAACTGGACTACGACCCTATGGTCATTTGTTCTACACGGAACCGCCTCAACCCACTTAGACACATAGTCTACAGCGACAAGTATGTAAAGATAACCAAACGAATTAGGAAATGGGCCCATAAAATCAATGCCCCACACATCAAAGACCTCAATCACTAAAATAGGGTTCAAAGGCATCATATTTCTATGGGAAATGGTTCCTAACCTCTGGCAACGCTCACAAGAAACACAATGACTATGGGAGTCTTTAAACAACGAAGGCCAGTAAAATCCACACTGCAATATCTTAGCAGCACTCTTTTTAGCACTAAAATGACCCCCACATGCATGTTCATGACAAAAGGAGATAATACTGGACTAGTCACTCTCAGGTATACATCTCCTAATAATCTGGTCTGGACAATACTTAAACAGATAAGGATCGTCCCAAAAGAAATGCTTAACCTCGGCTAAAAACCTAGAACGATCTTGTTTACCCCAATGTTGAGGCATTCGACCAGTAACAAGATAATTCACTATATGTGCATACCAAGGTGATTGGGAAACAGAGAATAATTGTTCATCAGGAAAGCTATCCCTTATAGGAAGGGAATCATTAGGATGATCAACAACTAGCCTACACAAGTGATCTGCTACTACATTTTCTGCACCCTTTTTGTCTCTAATGTCTAGAGAAAATTATTGCAATAAGAGGATCCATCTAATCAATCTAGGTTTAGTATCCTTCTTAGACAAAAGGTATTTCAAAGCAGCATGATCGGTATAGATTACGACCTTAGAACCTAACAGATAGGATCTAAACTTATCCAAGGCAAACACGATGGCTAACAGTTCGTTCTCGGTAGTTGTATAGTTCAGTTGGGCATCATTCAGAGTTTTGCTAGCATAGTAAATCACATGAAGTAATTTGTTTTCTCGCTGTCCTAACACAACACCTATAGCATAATCTGAAGCATCACACATAATCTCAAAGGATAGGTTCCAGTTAGGTGCCTGGACTATGGGGGCGGTAGTGAGTAAATTCTTAAGCTTCTCAAAAGCCTCTAAACACGCATCATCAAAGACAAACTTAACATCTTTTGCAAGCAAATTTCAAAGAGGTCCAGAAATCAAGCTAAAATCCTTAATGAATCGACGATAAAATCCTGCATGCCCTAGGAATGACCTAATATCTTTTACGGTTTTTGGGACCTGTAAAGTCTTAATAAGGTCAACTTTGGCTTTGTCTACCTCTATACCCTTAGAAGATACGATGTGCCCTAACACAATTCCTGATTTAACCATAAATGGCATTTTTCCCAATTAAGCACTAAATTCTTTTCCTTACACCTAGTCAACACTAATGTCAAATGATGCAAGCACTCATCGAAAGAAGAACCAAACACTGAAAAATCATCCATAAAGAACTCTAAAAACCGTTCTACCATATCAGAAAATATGCTCATCATGCAACGCTGAAAGGTCGCAGGGGCATTACATATCCCGAAAGGCATGCGTCTATACGCAAAGGTGCCAAAGGGACAGGTAAAAGTGGTTTTCTCTTGATCTTCTGGGGCAATAACGATCTGATTATATCCGGAATAGCCATCTAAGAAGCAATAATGACTATGTCCAGCTAATCGCTCTAGCATTTGGTCGATAAAAGGAAGGGGAAAGTGATCCTTCCTTGTGACCTTGTTCAACTTCCTATAGTCAATACAGACACGCCATCCCGTGGTCACTCGGGTTGGGATTAACTCGTTATTATCATTCTGGACTACAGTGATACCTGATTTCTTGGGGACAACCTAAACGGGGCTGACCCACTTACTGTCCGAAATTGGGTAAATAATACCCGCATCTAACAACTTAAGCACCTCTTTTCGAACTACCTCTTTCATGTTAGGGTTCAGTCGACGTTGCATCTCCCTAGAAGGTTTGGAATCTTCCTCTAAATGAATCTGATGCATACACACAGTAGGACTTATACCCTTAATGTCTGCTATAATCCACCCTAAAGCTTCCTTATTATCTTGAAGTACATTCACTAGCCTACTTTCCTGATCACTATCCAAATCGGAAACTACAATCACAGGTAAAGTCTCAGATGGGCCTAAAAACACATACTTTAGAGTGTCGGGTAGTGGTTTAAGGTCCAACTTAAGAGGCTCTTTTAAAGAAGGAATTAAGGTAGTCTCATAAACTGGTAATTGTTCGAACCCAGCTTTCCATCTATTAGTGTCTAACACAGGGGTAGAATCTAATAGGGCATTTACTTCTTCAATAGTGCTATCGTCGTCAAAATCTAAACCAAAATGGGATAGACAACTTTCTAATGGGTCTTCAGACAAAATGTTTGGTAATGACTCCTGAATTAAGGCTTCTATCATGTTCACCTTTTCAACACATGTGTCATCTAACTCATAAGGTAGCTTACTGACATTGAAAATATTCATCTCCATAGTCATATTACCAAAGGACAAATTCATCACACCATTTCGACAGTTAATGATCGCATTAGACGTAGCTAAAAATGGGCGACCTAAAATCACAGGTATCTGGTTCTCTGGGTCGGGGACAGGTTGGGTATCTAGCACAACAAAATCCACTGGATAAATAAACTTGTCGACCTCAATGAGAACATCCTCGATAACACCTCGAGGAATTTTAACGGACCTATCGGCTAACTGCAGTGTCATCTGAGTAGGATTCATTTCACCAAGTCCTAGCTTTAAATACATATGGTACGGCAGTAAGTTCACACTAGCTCCTAAGTCAAGTAAATCTTTTTCTACCCTAAATTTACCTATTGTACAAGCAATGGTAGGGGAACCTGGGTCTTTGTACTTTGGAGTTATGGTGTTCTGAATGATTGAACTTACATGACTAGCTAAAAAGGCTTTCTTATGGATGCTAAGTTTTCGCTTTCGCGTACACATATCCTTAAGGAACTTGGCATAAGCAGGAATTTGCCTAATTGCATCTAATAAAGGAAGGTTTATGGTAACTTGCTTAAAAACCTCCAATATGTCATTAAAGTTCGATTCCTTCTTTGTTGGTACTAATAGCTGGGGAAATGGGGCTCTAGGCACAGAATCAGACCTCCCAGGGACTGAATTGACATCATCAGAAACTTTATCGGTTTCCTCAACTATGGGTGGTCCTGAGGGGTGAACTACAGTATGTTCACTATCGGGCATGGTTACCTCATTGTCTATAATTCTACCACTCCTAAGGGTTCTAACAGCATTCAATTGATTCGATGGTTTTGCACTTACTTCATGAACTCCTCTAGGGTTGGGTTGTGTTTGACTAGGAAACCTACCTTTTTCTCTCAAATTTATCAGACCTACCTGGGTTTTCAACTCGGAAATAGCCTGACTATTTTCTTGTCCTATCTTGTTACTAGCTTGTAGACTTTGTTCTACTGATTGCTGAAATTTTGCAGTTTGCTGAGTTAACAACACGAGAGACTCCTCTAGGCTTAGGATTTTCTTATCTGACTGATTCTGAAATTGAGCTTGTCCCGAAAGATTCTTAGCATAACTAAAACCTGGTGGAGCATTAGAGTTACTAAACTGATCTTGATTCTGTCCCTTAGACCAAGCAAAGTTCGGATGGTTTCTCCACCCAGGGTTATAGGTTTCTGAATATGGGTCAAATTTCTGACGATTCTCGAGTCTAGTGTTATTATAAAGAGCATTGGATTGCTCTTCATTATTATGTCCTTCCCAAAAAGGCTCCAATCTACCACTAGTGTGACCCACTTATAGAGCTTCTAACCTTTTAGCTATCGCTGCAATCTTGGCATCTGATTCATAGCCTCTTTCTACCCTATTAACGTTTCCTATGCTTAGAAGAATTGTTTTCTGGGGTTCCCTACTATTTTCCCATTGTTGGGTCTTTTCGGCGATTTCATTCAAAAATGTCATCGCCGCATCAACAGTTTGGTTCTCAAACCCACCTGGACACAGAGCTTCAACCGTGGATATTGTGGAATAATCTAAACCCTCATAAAGGATCTGAACTAGCCTAACCTTTTCTAAACCATGGTGAGGACATTGTGTTAACAAATCATTGAACCTTTCCAAATACCTATACAAAGATTCTCCCTCTTGTTGTGAGAATGTGCAGATTTGCGTCCTAATAGACGATGTTTTATGCCTAGGGAAAAACTTATTGAAAAAGGCAGATGTAAGTTGTTCATATGTTTCAATTGACTCAGAAGTCAAACTATACAGCCACGATTTGGGTTTATCTTTCAGGGAAAAGGGAAATAACCTAAGTTTCAAAGCATCATCATCTAAGCCTCTAATTCTTAGGGTACTGCAAATTTCTTCAAAATACCTAACATGGAAATAAGGGTTTCCATTTTCTTTCCCTAAAAAGATTGGGAGCATCTGTATGGTCCCAGGTCTAAGCTCATAATTGGCTTCTGTGTCCGCTAACTTAATAAACGAGAGACGAGTAGTCCTAGTCGGATTCAACAAAGCTTTCAAAGTAGCCATTTCTGGTAATATCGGAGTATTGGGGATTCTCTCCTCAGTAAAAGGAGTACGTTCAAAACAGGACTCTCCGAAAATCGGACTATCTAGATCAAGGTAATCGAGATGCTTAGAACTGCTAGGTTTTTCTTTAACAAATCTACCTAAGGCGTCTCTCTTACGTTCAGGCATACACAAGAATTTCCTAAATTGGAAGGGTAAGCAATCACAAATCAAGGTCGACTCAACCAAATCAAACCTATTAATTTCTAGCAAACAAAAAGCATGATGGATCCACTTAGATTGTTTCTAGACCAGCTTCTACTCTTCCAAGAGGCAACTGGGTACAATTTTAGCAAACCTCGTAGGACGATCCGAATATAGTAAGTCGAAGAGAAGTAGGAGAAGCTCAGAGGATCTTTGATACCCCCACCTCTTTGGCAACGCTTCCCTTGGTTACAAGGAGGCTCTAATCGACTTACAGTAATCTTCCTGAACTTTGAGTTAGGCTAACAAGATACCCAATACGATCCTTTTGAACGACTTTCCTATAAGCTCGTTACCCTATCGGTCTCGTTCTAGTCAATATTTTAAGCTTGGGATCGCATTTGGTATCGTTTTCCTAAAGCGGGCAAGAAGAGAACGGTGATGAAATCCGAACTCTTATCTTATATGGCCAGGCCTTGCCCTTTACTAGGAAAATAAATGTTCGTATTCAATTCCTCAGCATATATGCACCTTAAGGAAGACAGTAAACCCGCTGACAGGGGATTCGCGGGTGTTTAAAAGTTTACCTCCCGTACCAGACGGGCGAAGAACCGCTGTAGTCGACTCAGGCCACTGACTCCTGTGTCAGTGTGCGAACCCGAGGGGCCGAGACGATATCGTAATCGTCGTCCTTCCCTGCAAACAGTTTATATATTTAAGGATACCCTTCCGTAGGGTATATAAAAATAAAAATAATAAAAATAGTGTCCAAAGTCCAAAAAGTCCAAAAAAAAGAAAAGAAAATTTACAAAATAATAAAGAAACCCTAATACAATTTTTTTCTTCTTTTTTTTTTCTTTTTTCTAAAAATAAATAAATAAACAAAACCCAAATAAAGTTGTCTTCTTTTCCGTTCTTTTCGCTTTAATCTTTTGCTCCAAGTCTTTACGAAATTACCAAACTCCTTGGCTCAATTTTTTTCTTTACGTTCCAAAACCTGTAGACAAAAGACAAATACCCAAAAACGTAAAATAGAACAAAATATAAATAAGAATAAATAAAAATAAAACCCTAAAAACAAGTCCGTGTCGGCGGCGCCAAAAATTGATGTGTTTAGTAGTTGTAGTAAAAATAGTGGTAATAGGATTCGATTCTCGAACTTGTGAAGGATTTTTTTTAGACTTAAATTAAACTCAACAATTCAAATAAATTATATCAAAAATATAAAAAAAATACCGAGACTCTGGATTCCACCATTGACCAATTAATTGATAAACTCTAATCAATATTTATGCAATATTCTTCTTTAAAGTGATTCTAATACTTGCCTCTAATAGATTTTTGAAGTAATAGTTGTAATCACAAAGCATGAAACATCAAAAGTTTTAAAACCTAGCATGTTCCATCAAAACAACTCACAACTACTCAATAAAAATCAATTTTTCTATATTCGTTTTATGCAAATAATCATATAAAAAATTGCAAAAATTAATTAAAATAGAATTATACCACTTTTCATGAAACAACGGTTTCCTCCGTCGCCTCGGCTAAGGGGTTTAGCTCCTCATATTAATCATAATCTCAAAATACATGTTTATGGCTCAAAAGTTGATTAAAAGGGAGAAAGGTGTTAAAGCAGCGGATTCTGTAGTTGCTGAAGGTCTAAAACAGAAGTCAGAGTTGTTGCTGAAGGGCTTCGGTGACTGCAGGAAGATGCGACCGTACCTCGTTGTTACTGAAAATAAGTCTGCCTCTGCAACTGACTCCGAGGGTCTTATGTTCTTCGTGTTCTTCTTCGCAGTAGCAGCAGAAAAGTTTCTGTACTCGACTCCAGTTGATTTTTTTTCGCTTCTCTAAGGCTCTAAACTTCTCCAAACTCTCCCAAATTGTTCGTTTCCCCTTTTATGACTCGAATCAACCTATATATAGCCACCAGACTCAAAATCTCTCTAGTTAATCCACAAATATTCTCGGTTTTCTTTTCTCCTCAAGTTACGGGATTTTTCTTCCCTGTTTAATCTTCTCTACGTGTCAACTTGGTTTTCAAACTCTCCAGTAGACTAAATAAGGACTAAATACATCACGTAAAATCCTCCGGTACTCCCAGTTATCAACCAAAATATCCGAGAATATATGCAACTCACTGTTTCGTAAAAACTTGATCTTTATCCCTGTTTTATCGATTCTACAGCTCATACCAAGCCTGTTTATCCTTAACAGGGTTAACCCAACGAAAATCAGCCCTTGAATCTCCTTAAAAGTCGTCCATAATTCCAACCCTAAAATCTGTTCTTTGAAAACAAATTTTCCCGCCTTTTTCTGTTTTGAAATTTTGAGAAGAAATGTGACCTCCCCATATCCAGTCCCGGTCTGTGCTTAGCAGCTGCTTGGAAATGGGTTACCCCTTATCCAAAATGAGAGTCCGAATAGCAAATGTCCTCCCAGGTGCCTTTAACAACTTTTCGAGCCAAATTCGCCGCAAAAGCTCATTTTTCCAAAAACACCTACAAGGGATAAAATACCAAAATTAGTACAAAAATGGGTACTAACACTATACATAAAAGAGATGAAAATAGACACATAAATGCGTCTACCAATTAGTAATAGATAACCATTTATCTCATTACTCCGTTCCCTGAATCCTCCGACTGGATTCATGGATTAGTAATAGATACTCAATTCGTTTTTATTACTCCGTTTCATGAATCATTCACCACTGAATTTCATGAATTAGTAATAATTACTCAACAATCGAGCATCTGGACTATCACCGAGTAAGCCCCAAGAAAATGGTGCAAGTGTGCTCAACAATGATGCACGAACGAGCATTTGAAAGTATGGACAAACGAGGAATCCTACACAAAATAGGAGAGAGAAAAAATAAAATAAAAAAAGATGCGCCAAGGGACCGGGCCCACCGGCCGTCCAGTCATGCCGCCGTGGCCGGTCCCCCACGCCTCTTCCTTTATTTATTTTCTTATTTTGTTATTTTCATGAACTCATGAAGACTCCTTCATTCGAGCAACTTTCCTTGTTTGAGCAAAACTCACGGTTTCTCCATATTTTTCACGGTTTCATGAAAAATAATAAAAATAGGGAAGGTGTCGTGGGACCGAGCTACCTAGCCGTCCGGCCATGCCCTAGCCGTGGCCGGTCCCACAACTTGCAATCCCTTGTTTTCATAATTATTATTTCGCTCATATCATGAAACTCCTCCGTTTGAGCAAAAAATCATGGTTTCTTCATATTTTCTCAAATATTGCCCAAACCATGAAAAAGCCAAAAAGTCAAATGGTCACGTGACCGACTGGGCTACTCACGTCAAATATTAAAATATTATTATTTTAATATTCTCAAAATTTTGATCAAACGAGCAAAGTTCTACTTGCTCATTCGAGCAAAAATCAAGAATTTCAGTCAAAGATCAAACTCTTCTGAAAATTCAAAATATTGCTAAAATGCGCATCAGAAAATACCAAAACTCTCAGGATCTAGATACGGGCATTATGGTGACACGGGCATTCTTCCTTGACCGACCAAGGCCGGCCTTAAGGGTGGCAAGGTGCCGGTCCCACACATCTTCATGCTTTTGACCTAATTTGCTCAATTGCTCAACAAACTTGAAATTTGCTCAAATGACCAACAACTGATCCCATGACCATAAGGGGCCGGTCTCATGCCCTCTTGGTCGGTCCCTCATTTCTCCATAATTAGGTTTTATTTCCTAATGCTCAGACGGGCACTATTCTAATAAATGATCAACACCAGCATTTGATCATTCTTTCACCAACCGGTCAACTAAGGACTCTGGTGCATGCTCACTCGAGCACTTGGGCACCACATGGTCGTCCATCATCCCATGTGGTCGGTCCCTCCCTCACTCATGACCTATTTTCAGCAATTCATCAATTGATGAACAATTGATCAAAAATTAGGGTTTCGAACAAACGCTCCACAAATCATAATTTTGAGCAAGTTCAAACACTAATAATTTTATGTTGATCCAGTACTCAACATCCATATTAATTATATTATATTTGGTAGGCAACCAATATTTTAATTAATATTTTATTGGGTCACGTTACCAATAATTTATCGAATTGAGCAATACTTGCTCAGTTGCTCGAATATTGATCCAACTATCAATATTCAGTAATTCATCGAATTGAGCAATACTTGTTCAATTGCTCGAATATTGATCCAACCATCAATATTCAGTAATTCATCGAATTGAGCAATACTTGCTCAGTTGCTCGAATATTGATCTAACTCAATATTCAACAATTCGTCGAATTTACAATATTTGCTCAAACGAGCAATATCAACATCATTCAAGAACTATACATCTGATATTTTCAATCCATAAATCCCTGAGCATTCGTCAATCATGCTCAATTCAACAAAACTTAGACTCACTGTCTGATCAAGTCAAGACTGACTAATCAAATACACGTCTGCTTTGCTGACTCCACGTTCGTGAGACATCAATCACGTCACATGAGGGGATATTACTTAGGGTTTTTGTCTGGTGTCCTACGGCACGTGTGTTCATCCACGATGAGAAATGTGAGTAAGTTGTGCAAACTGTTGAAGGAGTTAGCAAAGTAGTGGGTGGACGGTTAACCAAGTCTCCACACGACCTGGAAATGGTTTCACCACGATCTCCCACTTTCCCACTCTTTCACTCAAGAAACCGTCACACTTACTGGGATCAATGTGTTCACTATTCTGACAATATAAATAAGTCTCTGAATCCATGATTGAGGAGACACCGAAAATCCACGAGATATTGAACAGACAATCCATCGTCTAACCAAGAATCATCGTGTGAGCAACACTCTCTCAATCATTCGAAACTTATTTACACAAACTTGCAGAAACAACACATCCACAATCCTTGATCACCATTGATCCCACACAATTCTCAGCTTCCCTCCTACAGATCAACTCATCTCCCTCTTTGTGACCGAATTGACTCTGGAACGACCATTGACTTGGTTTAGGACGGAGTCCTACAGATTGATCTCTCGAAATCAAAGCACTCCCGTGCAGTGTATTTGTGTGAGGTTAAGCAGTTTGCTCGATTGAGGAGTCTTGTCTGAACCGTCGTCTCTTCACTTCCCTAAAAAACCAGCAAATCATTTTTCCCCATCTACAAAAGTCTTTAAATGCATCACTCTTCTGTTTTGCTGAATACACACATTCCTTTCTACTCAAATCATCTATAAAAGTTATAAGTATATGTTACCTCCATGTGAAACTTCCTCAATAAGACCACACAGATCAATATCAGCTCTAAATGTTGTTCTGCTCTTCTTTGTTTATTTACAAGAAATGGATCTCTATATTTTTTGCATTAATGCAATCTTCACATTTTAATTTTGGTAAAACAATATTAGGAAATCTTGAAACCATCTCCTTCTTTGTCAGTGCTTGTATATTGTGAAAATTTACATGTCTCATTCTCTTGTGCCACAACCATTGGTTGCTATGAATAATACTATTATAACACTTCAGCTTCTGATATTGTATGTTTAAAGGAAATAACCTATTCCTGGTCATCTGCACTCTTGCTATCTATCTTCTTCTACGATCTTGTATGGTACAACAACCATTTAGGATTGTTATAAGATAACCTCTCTCAGATAGTTGTCCCATACTAAGCAGATTTTGATGTAACCCTGGTACGTAGAATACATCCATTATGTATGAATGTGTGTGATCTTTAAAAATAATCCCAATTCTACCTTTCCCCATGACTGGAATGGTAGTATTGTTTCCAAACTTTACAGTTGAACGTGTTGATTCATCTAAATCAACAAATAATTATTTTCTTCCACACATATAATTGCTGCATCCAGTGTCCAAGTACCACTTCTGATGAGTCTGATCTTCAACTGGATGACAGGCAAGTTAAAGTTTTCAGTTTCTTCATCTTGACTTTCTGCTAAATTTGCTTTGTTTTTAGTTGCCTTTATTTTGTCTGGTAAAGGACATTCTTTAGCAAAGTAACCAAATTCTCCATAATTGTAACATTGGATTTTTGTTTTGTCAACATATCTCCTACCTTTATAACCTCCAGATTTGAATCTTTGATTATTATTCCAATTTACTTGACTTTGAAGTGCTTCTTCAACAAGCTTTACAACTATTTTTTCTAACAATCGTTGTTCATAAGCCTGTAAAGATCCTAACACTTCATCGAGACTCATAGTTGCATCTGTATTACATTCTTCTATTACAGTTACCTTTGATGCAAAAAATTTAGGTAAACTACGTAGGATCTTTTCTACAATTGTAGAATCTTCTATCATATCACCATTAGCTTTCATCTCATTGACAAGATTTAATGTCTTTGAGAAGAAGTCTGAGATTAATTCTGATGATTCCGTCTGCAGAAGTTCACACTTTCTTCTTAAAGTTTGCAGTCATTCTTTACCTTATCAGATCCTTTATAATAGTTTATCAAACCATCCCAAGCTCTTTTGACTTCATATATATATATATATATATTAATAGTTTATCAAACCATCCCAATCTCTGTCCATGATTGATTCATGGATTCCTTGATGAAGAATTTATGTTGATTTAGAGTTTTTCTTTCTGTTTTCAGCTAAAAGAGTGCTTTCAGCTTTAGTAAGTGCAGATCCTTCTGTCGGTTCTACGTATCCTGTGTTAACAATATCCCACACCTCTTGATATGTGAAGATATTCTCCATCTGAATTTTCCAGTGTTCAAAGTTTTTTCCTTCAAACACTGGTTCTTTAATTGAACTTGAACTAGTTGTCATCTTCTTTTTCTCTACAGCTTATACTACAACCCTATGATCTTCTTGCTTTGATACCAGATGCAGAAAATCTGATATCAAATACTTAAAAGAAAAATAACTCGAATAATAATTCTATTACTCAAACGTGAGTTCTCTATGTTGTAATTTTTCTCATGGCTTAACAGCCTATTTAAAAATACATAGAAACTTGATGACCAAGTAAAGAAACTTTTTAATAAAACTTAAACTCCTAACATAAATTTCTTCTAGAATATTCGACAAACTCTAACAAAGCAACCTAAACAAAAAACTCTAAACAAATAACAAGTTTCTCGATATAACACAAATTACCAAACTCGAGTTTTGGTTTGTTTTATCTTCCAACAGTTCATTTATGTTTAAAACAAAACGTTAATTATTTATTCACACTTGTTTTAGGTACATTAACTGTGAAGATTACGAAGGAGGGTTCGAGAAATCAAAAATCGAATACATCTTCATAAACATTGAATCGAACTTTCATGGATGGGCTTCATATTTCGCAACAGTGGTGGTAGATGCAAATGATGTCGTAGATGTACAATCTTGACAAATTTCAGTAGTTACAGCACTCTTCTACCTAAAGAGCGTGCACTCCGTTTCAGGACAGCTACCACGTGCGCAACGACATGGGTCATCACACACTCATAGGAGGGGAGGATTCTATGCACCAACGCTACCAGGTACGGGGATGGGTCAAGCTTTTTGCACCTATCTCTTCTCAGCACCAGCTTACGCATACGCAGAATGGGTGATTGCTTTCTGCGCCTATTACTCCTTTTAGCCACTATCCCGTGCCACTGGCTCGTGCAGGCGCATAATGCTCACCCCATTCTGCGCCTGCCACTCTCCCTTCCTATCTTCGTTCTACACCATTAGCTTGTGCATGCGCAGAATACTCGACCCCATTCTGCACCTGCCACTTTCCCTTTATATCTCATTCTACGCCATCGACTCGTGCAGGCACAGAATACTCAACTCCATTCTGCACCTATTCCTCCTCCGTCCACTTCGTGCAGCTGCAGATTGTTTGGACTCTTTCTGCGCCTGCCACTCTTCTTCGTCCACTAATCTTGTTGATCAGGCATAGATTGCCCGAGCCCTACCTGCGTCTGCCAATCTTCTTTCTTTACCTCTCCATTCTTGGGAGTCTTCTGTCATTGCAAGGGTGTAATTACCATTAAACCCTTCTCCCAATTTTGGGGTATCTACGAAACCTAATGATGAATCATCGGATAGTGACGAGATAATTAGTTTGGACAGTGAAATGGTTAATGTTGTTGCTTAATTAGGTACATTAAATTACATGTACGTACAACCTAGTGTGTGATATAAGGAAGTCAGTATATGTAGATCAGAATATACTCCAGTTTGTGTTTGGTTTGTTTTAAGGTGTCTTAAAGGTTTGCTTTGGTTTGTGTTGTAACTACGATTACTTCTTCCAACTATCATGTCTTTGTCAATATTAAAGCTCAAAATGTGTGGAAATGATGATTCCCGAAGCGATGGCTGATTGGATCGAAAGATCATGAAACCTGTATCCATATGCGTCATTTTTTTTGTCTTTCTGAGTCTCGAGAAATGAGAATATATAAGTTGTTTGTTCTTTCAATTTTTGCAAGGCTTCCGTACGGAGAATTCCCAACAACACTCCTGTTTCATAATTAAGGTTTCTTAGTGTGAGCATAGCACCTCTCCTTTGTCTTTTGGAACAATTAATAATAATAATAATAATAATAACATGATTTCAGGTGAATTTTCTTTGCTATGGTTAAAAGCTGAACCAAGCTCTCTTCTTAGAGCTTCTGGCCTCACCAAATAAATATATCTATAGTTAAAAGCTGAATCAAGCTCTCTTCTTCGAGCTTCTGGCCCCACCAAAAAAATATAGACCAATAGAAACCTCCGGTTTTTTTCACACCACCAATATTTTGTCCAATAACACCACGAATTTGTGTTACAACGTATATTATTCAAAACCTAATTTTTAATTTTCCGTTTCGCTTCTTCTTTCTTCTTTTCGCCATTTCATCTCTGTTCTTAGATATGTTCTAATTTTGTATTGATGTATTCTTCTTTCACAGGTGATAAAACATGGATGTGGTAGGGATAATTGATTTTGCAGTTAAAGGTTTGTGGATTCTAAATATGTGTGAGTTAGGGTTTGTTCCTTTTCTCTAATTTTGATTTTTTGTTTCTTAAGTTTTAGAGCTTGTTTATATCCAGCTTGATACAGTTGTGGTTAAAATCCTCCGTAATTTATAGATCCTAACCTTATTCTTCATTGATTGATTTCTTCTTAATCATGTATGTTTTCTTTTAATTATTGATTTTGTTATTTTCCATTGTGTTTTATTTTGCAGATGGGATTTTTACTCAAAAATATACGGTAATATTCGGTTCTCTTGGTAAACCCTAACTCAATTATCCCTTTATCTGCTTATCTTATTAACCCGAATTCAGTTATCTTTTGTTTTGATTTTATTTTAGTTATTGATGTTATTGACTGTTCATTGAGAGTTTTTATTTTGATACGATTTAACTACTTTGTAAATCAGGCTTTCCCATTTTCCGCAATTTGAGTCATACCTAATTCAACAATGTCATTGGTAGTTCACAACACTGAGTTGGTGAAGATCAAGATACTGTTGGATTCTACAATTACGGAAATCAAACTATTTTCCAAATTCTCAGTTGTTTACAAGTTAGATGAGAATCATGGGATCAATGATTATATGCAAAATTAACTCGAGTTAATTTTATGTATCCAATATATTCAATGTTTACTTTGGTTTCCGCAGTTTCTAGATTGGATTTTCATTGATTGGTTTGCTCATTCTAACCTTTGTATGGTCTGTTGTTCATAGAAAGAGAAGGATGAAAATCAAACTTTTCTTATAGGTTGTTTGGATTTATGAGAAAGTTGTGTATGCATCTCATTGTAGTAGCTTGAAGCACTTGCTACCTATCTATACAAACTGGATTCAAAACTGTCACCGTAGTAACATGAGTGCTTGCTACCTATATGCTCAAAATGTGAGGTATATCCTTTTTGCATTGGTGATTTTGCAATGATTACACCCATGAAATTTGAATTGTATCCTTCACATATTTGTTTACTTCATGTTCGTGTTTTTGAGCTGTAATTATGAAATTACTGGGTGTTATTACTGAATCCAAACGAAAACTATGAGAAGTAGTGTTATTACCAGAGAACATGCCTAAAAGAAAGGTATAATTGTTACCTGTTCAAATCGTAAAATAGACTTTTGATTGATATAGGACAATGTTGTTTAGAAGTTGGGAATTTTGTGCTTGGTTTCCATGGTGATCCTGACTTGGGCATTAGTTATCTTGACCATTAGTAAAGATAGATTTGTAGCTTCTCCTTTTCCATAATTAAAAGGTGAGTTCCTTGGTTTGATGAGTTTTCTGTTGGTTCACATTTATTTAGCGACAGACTGCTTAGGATAATGGGGTTTAATGAAATGCTATTTGTACATCATTGATAGCTTGACATATTATTTTAAGTAAATGTATAGGTACGTTTCAGGTAATCTTATATCGTAGTGTTAAATCATTTTAGGTGTTGTTAAGAATGTTTTCCTTTATTAGTGACTAGACGCTCAGTTTTGGTAGTTTAGCAGTTGGTAGTTTAGTAGGTTAGTCTTTTCATTGGTTATCAAGGAAAGGTAACCACTTAAGCTATGTTCCAATTTTATTTCCCCCGTGACGTTATTTGTTTGAATGTTTTTTTTTTGTAGTTCAAAGTTCATGTTTTTTTAGACAAGTAGTTCTCCTTATTTGCTATCATTGAAAACATGGTTTAACCTACAAGTTTATAAGATCCAAAATTTACTTAAATTGGGTGAGAACAAAATTGATCCCATGCAGCGCACGGGCGCACCACCTAGTAAACATGCAGACGAACGAGTTCGCACATCTAAAGACTTAAAGGCCAAGACAAATAAAGCTCTCACGTTGTTGAAAGGTGAGAAAACCCTAGCTTCCTATTGGCCGAAATAGGCCTTTTTTGAGTTGTGTGAAACGAGCGTTTTGGTGAGGACACTTGGAAACGTATGATTGGTTTAAAAAGAATAAGAAAAAGATATTAAAAAAAGGAAACCAAATTCAATTTGGAATTCATGCGTGACAATATTTAGATGAGGACACTTGGCAATTTATGATTGGTTTAAAAATTACAAAATTAAAACCTAACTTGCCGTGTTGGGAATTTCAACTACCTACCATTTTAGGACTCTTTTTTCGGGAAAAAAGATCCACATATTTTTTGCGAAAATAAAAGGAGAAAATAAATAAAATATGCACCTATTTAATTTATTTGTCCGGCCACACCAAATCAAAAATACATCGTCATGGGGCGGGGCGAAACCACGCGCGTACCAAATCGAAAATGCATCTCAGCGGGGTGGGGCGAAGCCCGGCGCGCACACCAAATCAATACACCACCACGGAGCGGGGCGAAGCCCCGCGCTCACCAAGTTAAAAGGAAAAAAATGCCCGGTGCGTAGCACGGGAACAAATCTAGTATTTTTGAAAAATCTAGAAACTAGAGTTAAGCTAAGCTGAAGGTTCCAGGAGCAACTTTCGTGGGCCTAATATGAGTAATAAGGTAATATTTCAGTAAGCCCATTAACACCTTGCTAATCCTTTTGATAGAACCCACCTCCAGAACAAAGAATTGATAACAAAACAGGGTATATTCAAATCAAGGTAACGAAGCAGACTATAGGTTATCCAGATGATTCAGAACTACCCATCCATGGAGACCCTCGATTCGCTAACGCTCAAGAGGATGATAAAATCAAAAAATTGTGTTTACGTGACGATACATTAAGCCTAGTATCTAGTATGCTTTGTAGGTTGGGAGTTCCTTCAGACAGATTCGTGCGAAAGAAGATTTCACGGTTTGTTGTTGAGACTGCTAAAGAAGCTATTAGCAGTAGTGAACATATGAAATGGTTTTTCGTTTATGTAGAGCTAGAAGTTAATACTGAAGAAGTTATTACCAAGTGATGGTAACGACGTTGATATAATAAGTGAAGACGAAGATGCGGACATGACAAGTGACGGAGAAATAATATGTGGTGGCGAAGACATGGACATGCCAAGTGACAGAGAAAACGGAGAAATGATAAGTGACGGCGAAGATATTGACATGCCAAGTGACGGAGAACAACTAATAAGTGATGATGAATTTACAAGTGACAATAATGATTTGAACATGGTCGTGGAGTTGTCGCTAGATGATGCATATGAAAATCGAAAGGTTGGTGCATCAAGGTCAGCAGTCGAAGGATTAAAAAGAGAGAGTTATTCTTATGAGAGTGGTGTGGTGCCATTTGATGATCATACAAAGAACAATGCTGAAACTAATACTTGTGTTATTTGTATGGACGAGTTCGAAGCTGGAACAGTTGTTAGATACATGCCATGCTCACATATCTTTCGTGAAGATTGTCTTGTCCCTTGGCTGAAGGAAAACTATTCGTGTCCACTATGTCGCTTAGAGATTCAAAGTTGTTTATCAGATGAATCTGCTGTTTAAGTTTTCAGTTTCTATCCATAAGTTGTAATTATTGTTTAAAGATTGAATTGATTAATTCTCTGAATGAATGAAAATTTGGTGTCATAATAAGATTCTTATGGAAAATTTGGTCTTCCTGAAAGTGGTGCTATTTTTCATCATAGAATCATTTAGTAACTAGTGAAATTGCATGCGTTAAGGGCCTGCCACTTAAAGCTGACAAACCAACAACCCAAATTTTCCATGGAACATTGTTGTTCTCAACTCTGAACCATTGCACTTGAACAAACAAAAAAATCAGAAATTTGTTAAGTTCGAATAAGAAGACAATCTTGTATTCGTTCCATTTATAAAAGTACATAATTTTCAAACTGATCATAAACACTGAGACATGAAAAACAAAAATTTCATTTTTAGGTGTCATAAAGGTTTGCTTTGGTTTGTGTTGTAACTTGTAACTACTAGCTACTTCTTCCAAGTATCATGTCTTTGTCTATATAAAATGACTGATTGGATTGAAAGATTATGGAAGCTGTATTAATTTATACGCGTCATTTCTTTGTCGTTCGGGGCCGTGAGAAACTGAGAGATTTATAAGCTGTTTGTTCTTTCAATATTTGCAATGCTTTCATTTGGGGGCTTGCCGAAAAAACTCCCATCTCATAAGGTTTCTTACTGTGACCATTGCACGGCTTGCACCTCTCTTTGGTCTTTTGAAACAAGTAATATGACAATCAAATGAATCCCAACATATTTCCACATATTTAAGAAAAATCTTTAAACTGAAGGTTTAAATATTTATGTACCCTTAATCTAAACTAAGCAGCTAAACTGAAGGTTCCAGGGAACATGTTTCGTGGGCCTAATAAGGTAAATTTCAATAGGCCCATTGATTACTTGCCTAATTTTTGCTTGCCTTTTTGTGATTTCTATTTCCTTGCACCTCTCCTCAAAACTCTAGTTTCCAAATTGCGAACTACAAATTCTTGTATAAATATGTACAGAAGTCTCTTAACCGGACACATACAAAAATAAGATTCTATCATACAACTTCATCTCTCTTCTCTCCTGCCTCTCCTCTGGTATTCTGATTAATCATGGCGGAAAGGAATTTTAGGCCTGTCAGTGTCAACATACGGTGTCTAAAAGAATGGAACCCACCTCCAGAACTTGATAACAGAACAGGGCTTATTCAAATCAATGTTAAGCGTTTCCCTGATAACTCAGAACTATCCATCCGTGAAGAATCGGAAATTTGTGTGTTTTTTGGGACAATATGAGCCGAATATGGCGTATGTTTCTTAAGTTGCAAGTTCATGGAGACTGTTCCGAAGACGCGCGTAAGTCGATTTCGGAGTTTGTTGTTGAAACTGCTAAAAAAGCTATCGGAGGAAGTGCAAGTATGAAGACGTTTCTAGTTTATGTACATCTGGAAGTTGATACTGTTGAGGTTAATAATGATCATTGGCGGAACCAGAAAATGAATGTTGGGGTGGCTTGAAAACAAATTGGCTTGATTTGGGCTGGCTTAAGCCTATTGTTTAGGCTTGATTTTTTGTAACCAAACACAATTACACTACAAAATGGAAGTTTTCTTTTGGACCTTGGGCTGGCCAAGTCACTACATAGATCCGCCCCTATTAATGATCAAGACGTTAATGATGGGGATGAAAGAATAATTGACGACGAAGAGACAGACATGGAAAGTGACGGAGATATGTACATGACAAGTGACGATGACGAAACCGACATGGTTACGGCATTGTCCCTAGATGGGTATGAAAATAAAAAAGTTGGTGCCTCAAGATCTGCTATTGATGGATTAAAACGAGAAAGATTTTCTTATGGAAGTGGTGGAGATAATCCTGCGAAGAACAGTTCTGATGCTAATGCTTGTGTTATTTGTATGGAAAAGTTTGAAGCTGGAACAGTGGTTAGATACATGCCGTGCTCACATATCTTTCATGAAGTTTGTCTTGTCCCTTGGCTGCAGGATAACAATTCTTGTCCGCTTTGTCGCTTAGAGATTCAAAGTAGTTCATCACAGCAATCTGCTGTTTAAGTTTTCAGTTTCCATTCGTAAGTTGTAATTATTGTTTAAAGATTGTATTGATTATTCTGTGAATGAATGAAATATTAATGTTTATCTTGTGGGCATCTTTTCAGTGGTTTATACAGCATACTCCTTCCCATTATCAGTTCTTGTTATTTGACCACCAGCATCCAAAAGTGTAGAAGTTACGGCCACAGCAGCTCCTGCAGATAGGGCGGCTGGGATGCTCCTGCTTTGAAGCATAGAAGAACAGTAAAATCTCCAGCTGAACAATCAACCAAGTTCCTCTTCTCTCCGTAGTTGAGAAGTTGTCCACACCTATATAATAACCCTCTCTGATTGGAAGCAAAAGTTAGGCCATAGTTTCCTGGCATTTTCAAGGTCCTTAAACCTGGAAGAGCAGCACCTCTTTCAACACAGGCACATCAGCCCAAGTAGCTCAAATTGTTCCCCAGATAGTACCTGAAAGTAATTCCATAGTTGCACACTTGATTGTTTGCATCATCGGAGTAGTATCATCCTCCAAATACATTTGTTCTGAAGGATCCAAAGATCTCATCTATGCAAAATTAAACATTAGGGCTTAGTATCATTAAGTGTTGTATGAGTCCAGCTAAAAGGTTCTAGTATGATGGAAAATATTGCTAGAATCTCTTGTTAATTGGAAGATTTCGGCCACCACAAAATTGTTTATCGATGGCTCCAGAGTTTCGCCAAACAACCAACTCAGTGAGCTTCTTTTCTTCTTTATCTTTTTTCTTGGATCAGTCAGTGAAATAAGGATGCTAACATAATTCACATGGAAAAAATCACCATCTATTTGAATTTGTTATCAAACACCAGGATTGGGATTGCATTCCCATAAATACATTTCTAATCCTACAGGACTGTAAACTCACTTACTTCCAAGGAAATTGTATGAAGGCGAACACTAAGCTTAATTCCAAGGAAATTGTATGAGCAAGAAAAGCTCTCGAGGGGCAGTCTATGTCGATCTTCCTTGAAGTTATTCTAAATTTTCATCACCGAATCATTTAGTAACTACTAACAAGAGCCTGCTACTTGAAGCTGACAATCCAACAATCCAAAACTGCCATGAAATGTTGTTGTACTCACTCAAGCAAAAAATTCAGAACCTTGTTAAGTTCAAGTAAGAAGAGGTTCTTGCATACACTCCACTCGAACAAAACACACTTTTCAAATAAACACCTACACATGAAAAATAAAACCTTTCATTGCATAATTCCTTTAACTGACACAAATATGATGTTATTTCATAAAGTTCAATTTACCCGATACTAAGTCTCGATTTCAAATCAACCAACCTAGAACCTTATGTTGGAACCTGCATCATGAATTCACGTTATAACTTTCATTCACACTTAACTCCGACTGATGGACAATGGATAAATGAAATAGGGAGGCAACGGAACAACCACCATCAAGGCCAAGAGCTAGACCAAATTTCTGTTGCCCGCACTATATGAAGGATATATAAATATTATCCAAGGTTGTAACTAAGTAATTTAGTGACAGAGAGCAACAGAATAACTCAGAATAATCACTTTGTTTAGTAATCAGTTAAAAGCATGTATCGCGATTAACTTACCACAAGAGCTAATCACAAAACGACTACTAATATCACAAAAAAAATGTCTAATGATAAACCCTGGCTAAACTGTATATGAGAAGTGAGAACTGTGTTTGTGTGCTGACCTACTTTGTCAACAATGATTACAACCCATATGAAATGTAAACATGTTTCTTCTGTTAGAAAAATCTACAAACAACTTAAGCTCACAAATCTCGAACTAAAAGTTCACCAATTTAATGGGTCCATAGAAAGAAAATGTATGTATAAAATTTGTGAATCATGTGCTAACCTTTGCTGGCTCAGAATGCAATTTAGAGTTGAACAAAATTTGTTAAGTTATCAGGAGTGTAGTCGTCGGCATAGCCATCTCCGGCGGAATAAAGAAAGAAGAAACGGTGGGGAACTTCGAGTATTTGTGGAAGTCGTAATTAAAGGTTAAAGTCGATGGTACTTTGTATAAGTGGCGGACATTTTTTATTTATTTATTTTTCATAAAAGAGGCAAGCCTCAAATATATTAATACTCCTATTCACGATCATGAGTGATTACAGGACTGACTCGATCTCTGGCTATTACAATACAATAAGAGCATTCATTTTACACCATAGTCCCAGAACCTAATATGAAAACAGATTCCTATCATTCCTAATCGATTCCAAGGTATCGTAACAAGTTTAAATGGTCTTTGTTGGACCAACAGTAACGTATCCAAACCATATAACAAATCTACAAACAATAGAGATGTTAGGATCCAAAGATCCAACCATTTCTCAAAGGGTTTTTTTTTGAAGTCACATTAGAACCAGGTGACAAAGATGCTCTAGAATCCATAGATTCATCCTTTTGTCAGTGACTTTTTCATAGTAGCAGTAACACATGTAACAAGTATAAGTGGCGGACTTGGTAGTGCTAATTGTATGTTTGACCCCTCTCACTTTTTTTGAAAAATCAATTGACCCCCTAGATTTCTTCGGAAACTAACTTTCGCCCTTTTTTTATTGAATTTTGTTTGTGAAAACCTTACTAATAAGATCATGCACTACTAGTAAAATTTATAATAGCGGCCGCAGCTATGTTACCACTTTGATCCCAGTGATCTAAATTTCTAAGTCCGCCACTGTATCAGGTTGATTTGATGATTTTGTTCTCAAATGCATGCCATGATGATTGTGCAATGGAATGTTATACCCGTTATTCACGGGGGAGATTGGCGCAAGTGGGGTCGACAGATCCGCTTGTTTGTGAAATTTAGTTAGATTGGCATGTATGTTCGCAACTGATGGAACCTGTGGGTGGAGGCGTATATAGTCCATCATCCTTTGATAAATTTGTTTTATGGGTCAGAGTCCTAAAGGTTTAACGAATTAAGACTTGGTATTACTATTTTACTATATCAAAAGTATCGTCAGACAAAATTTTCACTAGAATAAACCGAGACGAAGAATAAAAGATAAAGTTTGTGTGTCATGTGACGTTTTGATCAATGATGAAAGACTAATTACGTAGATGATAAGAGTTTATACGATTAATTGGAGCTTTCGTATTATAGTAAGCTGTTGCAATTTAATTATGGATTTAAAAAAAAAAATTGGGCAATATCCAGAATTTTTCTTTTAATCATAGCATAAATATCTTGCTCCGTCCAACATCAAAAAAAAAAAAAAGGAAACGGGAAAAAACAAGGGTTTTTGTTCTGTTTATCGAAGTAGAGATAATATTGTTAGATCCAAGGATAAGAACTACAAATGGCTTGGAAAGGAAAAAGCTATTGAGATTATATGAAAGTATAAATTCAAAAAAATATTCCTTTTATTATCAATGCAACTGCAGTTTAACTAAACCAATTACTTAAAAGGCATTAAGTTGGCTATGAAACAAGTCAACAACTTGGCGACCCAAAGCTCCTAGTCCTGGTGGACCTTGGGGTTATTTCTTTGCTAAATATGGGGACCAAGTTAGTCCAAGTATTATTGAGATGGTTAATATTCTTTTCAACAAGATTTTAGGCCCTAGGCTTATTGGAACTTTCATTGCTCTCATTTCAAAGAAGATTTGTTATATTTATGCAGTGACGGAAGCAGGGGGTGCCTAAGTCGTGCTTCAGCCCACCCAAAAACGTGTAAAACCTCATATGAGTTGTACTAATTGTCAAGAAAAAATAAAATAGTCCAGGTAGAATTTTGAATTAGCCCATTGGGAACTAAAACTCACTCTTCCGCTCCATGGTTGTTGTTTTTTATGAACGGAAATATATCAGTACATTAATCAATGATAAAAGTAAAATAGTTACAAAGTTTTACATCAAAAACAATAAGATCAGTTGATACTGGGAAAGTAATTAACAAAATAATAAACAAAAATGAGAACATATAGAATTTAGGCTTGCAAATCCTTTCAGCTAGGGCAAAACCTAAGAAAGTTGTACAACTATGCTTCATAGTTTTCGCCATGCTGCATATAAACTTCACTACAAATGCAAAATGCAAAAAGATCAAAATGAGAACCTCCTTACTTAAATTCCCCGTAATGCATTAAAATTGTATCTTCATCTCCCGATTCATTCGGTGCAAGTTTTTCTTGTCACTTTGTCGTATTAGTAACTTAATTATACTTCATCCCTTGTTGTTGTTTTTTTTGTTTTTGTTTTTTTTGGTGATTTCATTACACATGGTATTCATGATTTACCATGTCGCAACCATATGGAACATGTATAAGTAAGCTAGTTTTCTCCTTGGCTCGGTCAAGTAGACACACGAAAATCTATCATGTTTTTCTACTTCACTTTAAAAGGCATATGCTTGCTGGGATTAATTCGATTTTATAAAACATTTTTTTAGTTTACTCCCTAAATAAATTAGTAACATAATTTTCTCCCATAAATTTTTCTATACTCTGCTTCTTTTCCATTGAGTTATTCATAGTCATTTAGCCGTATGTATGCTCATGTTAGTCGACTTATTTATGTAGCCATTTATTTTGTTGAACTTTAACTCTCATGGATTAACTTAAGATCGAAATTAATCATTTTTTTTGAGGTTACAATGATTAATAAATCGACGTCAAGTGCAACTAGGAATAGTAGAAACATTTTTCTCCAACCTTAATTTGATTCAATGAGTGGTACTTCAAGGGAAAGATAGTGTGTTGTGTCTTGCTCAGTCATGTATTTTGTCGCGTTTATCTTTGTATCATTTGCGACGAACGAAATTAAGTGTCCATGGAAAAAAAAAATTAGCCCACCCAACCCCAGATTCATGGTTCCGTCGTTGTATTCACACTTTGTGTGATTGTCTATGGATACGAGATCGAGACAATACGACTACCAAAGTGTGATACTTGGTAATAGGTTTGGACTTAACCAAACTCTATAGGATCACTATCAAGTATGTACGGAGTTAACGTTTGTGTAATTTACTTTAAATTATATAGACAAATATAATTACGGAAAATAATAGTAAATCACACAGCAAGATTTTGTTAACGAGGAAAACTGCAAATGCAGAAAAACCCCGGGACCTAGTCCAGAATTGAATACTCTCATAATTAATCCGCTATACAAAATCAACACCAACTTCGTATAGTTGAGACCAAGCAACTACCCCTAGTTCACTTAGTTTCCTCAGTATCCCTGCGCTTCCGACTTCGATGAGTGCACGCACTGAAACAATTCCTTTGGATCGTATTCCAAACAGTAAAGGAACAACAAATCTATTTGGTAACAACTCTTTCGATTCTTTCAAGATAAAGATATCTCAAGTCATACGCAAAGGCTCTTCTGTTTAATCTAATAAACTCCTTTGCCTGGTTAGATCAATCTATCCAATAACTACCAAAGTAGTCAAGTTTAGATTCGCAATCAATCGATATATATTCCAACAAGAAACTATAAAGTGATGCCGATCTCATGCAACTAATCAATTGAATAAATATGATTCCAGTTAGATCCCGGCCAATCAAGGTTTGTGCACACCCAAAGATATGAGAACCAAATAAGAAATTTTCTTTGTCTTCAAATCTTCTTTAATCTTCAATAAACACCTGCACAACACCACTTGAATCTCTTGTGATCAATCACACGCAGAACGGAGTCTGTTAACAATGGATTATCACAAGATGTATTTAGATCTACAAACAGTTGTAAAGATCCCGTCGATACTTCGATCTAGTTTGAGTGAATCTTATATCAGAAGAGAAGATTCTCAAGAAAAAACAAACTAGGTGCAATCAAAGTTTCAACAACCGTTAGTCAATCAAATCAATCGAAAACTAATAACACTGCAATTATCTAGTTTCCCACCAATGGTACTCGTAGAGCTTCTTGATCCCAAGAAGTCTTTAAACAAGCGGTCGTAAGAGATTTCGCCTAATTAGGATACTTTCTTCTTTGGATAGATGGCTCCACCAGAAACAACAAAAAGATGAAGTTTGCCTGGCTTTTAGGATGGTTTGCTAGAAATGCAAACCTAGGGTGGAAATTTCTGAGTAACCCAAATTTGGACTCTCTCTCTTCCATAAACCCATCAATAAGATGACATATATATCTAGCCCAAAATATAAGATGTACGGTTAAGATTAGTAGTTTTAGATTGAATTTAGATTTTTAAACTTTTAACATGACTAAATTAACCTTTTATCCTTTACATAAGAAAAATAAAATCATTAATTTTGTCATAGATTGACTCTCATCTGTTGGTAATTTACCTTCTAGCTAGGATAAGGGGCACCCAGCTGTTATGGGCACTCAGTCATTAGCCATTATTAGTTTTTAATTAACTCCTGTAATTGCTTATTTTGGTTTATTTAGTCCCTGTGTCACTCACACGTGTTATGCACGTTGTCCTTGTGAGTAGTGGGTATAAACCTTTGTAGTTGGTCATGTTTGGACCTATCAAGAATTATTAATCTAACAGCTTATTTTCTCTCTCACTTTATGTTCTTCCCCAATCCAATCTCTATCCTTAGAGATTTGAGTTGCCTTTGAGCTAATTTGTAGTGTAGATCACTACAATTGGTATCAGAGCACTCGATCTGAGTGTTCCTGTGTGATTATGTTGACTCAGAAGGAATTCAATGTTTGAACAAGCGTGTGAATGAACTGACTAACAATCAAAATGAGGGTTTCAAGGATCTCAGTAAAAAAATTGATGAAGCTCAGAACTCGATTTCTCCAGTGTTGTTAGCAGGGCTAGGAAGCTTATTGGATTCTAAGATGGCATCTCTTGAAGAGAAGATTCTCAGTCGACAAAAATTAGGAAAAGGATTACTGGAAACCCCCTTCAAACATCAAACCCAATCTGGGAATGGAGGTCCAGTACCAGAATTTTTGTTCCTCTCTACTGATGCAGTCTCCATTGGTTTCTTGAATCAGAGCTTTATATGTAGATTGAACAATGAAGGTGTCATTTCTTATTAAACTCCAGTTGATGGTATCTCTGGCATTTCCTGAAATTATTATTTCTTGAATTTTCTTGCTTTCTGAGTGGTTGAATATTTGATTTATCCTTTGAGTATTCCACTGTTTAGTATCTTGCTGGATCAAACTATGAACTGTGCCATTATTTCTTGAGTACTGAGTTGCATTTGAGAGTTGTGTGTGATGTGTATTTGCAATCCAATTATGTCTCCAGATTTTTATTCTTGAACCATCACCAACACTCCACACATAATACTTCTTTACTATTTGTAAACCTTTATAAATGTTTTTCCATATCCATGATCCCTGAGAACTAATTTCATCACATAGTGGGTCTTTATTGTAGAAGTATTTTTCCATCAGAATTCTAGCACAAAGAGAGTTATGGTATGTAAGCATCATCCAATCCAATTTTCCAAGCACATCATCATTAAATTTTATGGTATTCTTGAAGCCCATTCCTCCAAGCCTTTTTGGTTTGCATACAGAGCCCCAAGAAATTAGTTTCATTCCTTTCTTGTTATCTTTTCTCCACCAGTATCTTCTTTGAACTCTGTCAAGAGAATCAGTTACATACTTTGGCATTTTGAAACAGCTCATCTGATAGTTAGCCATAGTGCTTAGAACTGACTGCACTTGAGTTGATCTTCCAGCTTGGTCAATTATTTTTCCTTTCCAAGTACTTAACCTGCTCTGAAATTTTTCTTCTATTGATATAAAACTTTCTTTCTTGTTTTTACCCAAAAAGAGAGGCAATCCAAGATATTTTTCATTTAAACCCAATAGTCTTCATTTGAAGTAAACCTGTTATGTGGGAGCATCTCTGAGGTTTCATGTGTTTGTTGAAGAACACACTGGATTTATTGAAGTTTATAACTTGTCCTGAAACAGAACTGAATTTGTTGATAATGTCCAGTAGATTTGTAATATCTTGGTCTTTGCCTTTGCAGAATAGTAGACAATCATCTGCAAAGAGCAGATGATTGATGCTTGGGCTGTGCTGACTTGGTTTGATGCCTTGAATTTTCTTTAGACTTTCTGCTTTACATAACATCCTTGAGAATCGCTCCATACAAAGAATGAATAAATATGGTGAGATTAGGTCACCTTGCCTTAATCTTCTTGATGAAGTGAAAGGTTGGCATGAAGATCCATTAAGAAGAACAGACACTGCAGTGGTTCTAATGCATTGGTTAATCATGTGGCACCATTTGTTGCAGAAACCAATTTGCTTCATGATATCCATTAAGAACTTCCATTCAATCCTGTCGAAAGATTTCAACATATCCAGCTAGATACCAACTTCACCAAATTTATTCCTACTTTTTTTCATGTGATCAACAATTTCATGAGCTATTATTTTGTTATCTGAGATGTTTTTGTTTGGGACATAAGCTGCTTGAAAGGGAGAGACTATTTTGTGCAGGATAGGTTTGAGTCTGTTGGCAAGGATTTTTGATGTTATTTTGTAGTTTATGTTGCAAAGGCTTATGGGTCTGTAATATGAAGGGTTTTATGGACATTCAACTTTTGGTATCAGGGTTTAAAAGGTATAATTGATTTCCTTAAGAAGGTAGCCATTTCTATAAAAAAAAAATATGTCATGAGTGTAACATCATTACCTACTATGTTCCAGCATTGTTGATAGAATCATGCTTGAAATCCATCCGGTCCTGGTGCTGCCCATGGTTTGATTTGAAAAATTGTATTTTTGATTTCTTCCATATCTGGTATTCTTGTTAAACTTGCATTGTCTTCTGTTGTTATGCATGGGCTGATGAGACTTAGGATTTTTTTCATTTCTTTGTGGGTTTGAAGTAGTTGTAATGGTGCTGAAATGCTATTGAGAAGTTGCTCTATCTCCTTTATTTCTGAATGCCACAATCCCAGATCATCTTTAGGTGAGTTTATGTGATTCCTTCTTTTCCTGTAATTAGCCTTTGAGTGAAAATACTTGGTATTTTTGCTTTATTTCTTCAATAAATTTTCTCTAGAGTTTTGATACTTCATGTCAGAGTCCATTTTGTACTAGAATCTCAACTCTTGTTGTAGATTATCCATTCCATTGTTATTGTTGAACCTTTGATTTTCTTGAGCATCTTGGATTTTCTTCTCCACCTCCTTGATGTGTTGGTTCACATTGCCAGAGACTTCATAGTTCCATTTCTTGATTTCTTTTTTGGTGAGCTTTAATCTTGAGACTGTTTGAAAGGTTGCAGATCCTTATTGAATCCAGTTTTCATAGACTTTAAATGGTTTCTTGAAATCTTTCTCAGCTGGGTTTGTGTGAAGTAACATTGGTGTGTGATCAGAACCAAAAGCTGTAAGACTGTAAGTTGTTGCTGAATGGAAAATGTCATGCCATTTTGTGTTTGCCAGTGCTCTATCCAGTTTTTCCTCCACCAATTGATTACTTTGTCTGTGGTTGTTCCAAGTGTACGGGTAACCTGAGAATTTGACCTCTAATAAGTCAGATTGAAGAAGCCACTCTTTGATGCGTTTATTGATGCTTGACTGAGATGAAGCTGCATTTGAAATCTTCTCTTGAGAGTTGATAGTTATATTTGGATCTCCTATGATCATCCATGGAACTTGTGTATTCTGACTTCTTGAAGTAATTGATTCCCATAGTTCCTTCTTTTCCTTATATCTTGGACTACCATATAGACATGTTAATAACCACTGCACATTTTGAGGAACAGCTGTGACCATGACTTTTATTTGATTTCTTTGTTCATTGATTACTTGTGTGAACAACAATATTATCTTGGGCACGTTTCACGTATCTGGTGGTCGTGTGCAAGTTAAAAAAATAGCCCTGGCGATATACGGGTATCTGAGAAGTAGCGGATCCCTTCCTGATCTACTTTACCTCATCTCGAGGAAGGATACCTCGACGGCTCAGATGGTAAAATGGATCCTAGCACAGGGAGGTGGCAGCTGTCGAAGGGTCATAGGTAGCTAACATATCTAATCAGCATATAACGCCGCGAGCCCTTATCTACACGTTTGTTCAAAGCGCGTGGAAGAAAGTGGGATGACATTGTCTGATTGGCGAAGGCATGTGGTGAACAAAGGTACAACCTGTACTAAGGTTGGGAAGTTCACGCAGGAACGTGGGTTAGCTGAGGTGGCAGAGATCGACTGGAGAAAGCATGCGGCCAACGAAGGTACCATTTGTACGGAAGATACATCAGGATACGATGGACCCAAAGACAGCAAAGATGTTTCTATAGCAGAAGGGGCTATAAATACCAAACTCCACCAACAAATAAGGGAATTCAATACCCGAAGGAAGATCTAGTCTTAAGCTTATACCTCTTTAATGTTTAGAACTTAAGTATTTACTATAGATTGAGTTCTCTCTATTACTTTGGGAAGCATTTAAGATCTTTTTAACACTCACCATTTAATACAAACAATCACTCATTACCCCGTGGACGTAGACGAAAGTCGAACCACGTAATCTCTTGCGTCTCTTGATAACTTAGTAGCATTTACATTACCTCAATATTGTTTTTTATTATTATCTTTATCTTGAGTACCTTTTTATTAATTAGCAATATCAGTTCAACTGAGATATTATTACTACTTAGTATTGGATTCTCTGAGCTGTGTACATTACGTAGACTATGGGAAAAATAGTAGTCACAACTTGTATTCCCATTCTATCTTTCCATAGGAGTGCAATGCCTCCAGAGAGACCAATAGAGGACTGTGACCAATAATTAGGAAAACCAAAATATCTAATAAAAGAATTAGTTTTTGTGTTATTAGTTTTGGTTTCTGAAATGAAAACTATGTCAGGGTCATTACTATGAACGCAATGTCTCAAATAGTCTCTGGTATCCTTTTGGCCAATGCCTTGGCAATTCCATGCTAAAATTTTCATTTGTTAAAAATCTTTGTTTAAGCAATTAAAAAAAGAAAAATAAGGACAGTAAGGATGAAAATTTGATAAAAATAAACTATGAAAATTTAATGAAAAGAAACCCAGAGAAAAAAAAGTGAACTTGCAGAGTTGTTTGTGTGTTAAAGAAAGTGATTACCTGGTCTTCTTTCCCTAAAGAATGATTGTACGAAGTAATAGCATTACAATGTTGATCCCAATCCCCTCCTTGGTCGTGGTCATGTTCCTGAATTTCTGGTACATTCTGGTACACATTGTTATCAGCTTGACTATCAGCATCCATGTATATGGGATTATCAAAGTTGATGGCTCTTGCCACATTTTCTCGAACTCTTTTTCCCCTTTTCTGATTTGAACCTTCACCCACCTGAGTGTGACTTCTTACTTCTTCAGCGAAAGCAACAGTAACATGGTAACCATCTAAAGGCCTTCGAAAAGCAACCTTGTTAACAGCTGACACCTTCTTTTTGGAAATTTTCTTGTTGATGGTTATTGGAGATCCATCTCTCACTTTGGGTTCATTTCCATAACATATTTTAAGGACAAATTAGTTTGTACAAACTTGAAAAGATCTTTGTTAGCAAGAGCTCTAACAAAGTTTGCTTTCCTTTGTTGATGGTGGTTTTTAGTTCAGGGCTAAAATCGTAAAAACGTGTATTTAATGCATTGTCATCCTGCAAAGGAACAAAATCCATTTAAAAGTAATGAGCGCAACATCCCTGATCGCTAGACAAAACCAGGGTGATCGCGCGGTCGAAAGAGAAGCTCAAACGAGCTAGACCGACCATAACGGTCTCAAAAATCATCACATCCGTCCAACTTAGCCAGCCAAGTTGGACGGTTTAGATCATTTTTCGGATGATCAAAGAGGCGCCAACGTGATCGCCGGCGGCTCATCTCCATCCCCAGCTGACCGAACTACATGCGGCGATCCAGAAGCACGTCGAAATACTTGCCCAAAGTATGGCGATCGTGCGCTTATAAAACCCTAAACTGAATAAGAGGTGTTACACAACTTTCGCAAATCGATCACGGCCGTCCATCTTCGCCAGCCTAGTCGGAAGGCCTAGATCTATTTTCAGGAGGAAAACGAGATGCTTGCACACTCACCAGCAACCCATCTATGAATATACCTAATCAGCTTGTCCAAATCAGTGGCAAACACCACAAATCGTTTGGCCCAATGGTAGGGGGGCCGCACGGCCTCAAACCCTAAAATACAATCAACGGCAGCATATAACTGCCGCAAATCATTTCGTCCGTCCAACTTCGCTAGCTTGGTCGGACGGTTTAGATCGGATTCTAGATGACCAACAGGGTGATGTTATGATCACCGGCCACCCCTCTTCTATGAGGAGCGATCGGCCAGGCTACGGCTAGTCCATGTGATCCCCAAACGATCGCCCAAAATAGGCTGGTCATGCTATTTGCATAATCCAACGACATCCATCAACTGCCACAAATCATCTCAGCCACTCAACTTGGCTAGCCGATTTAACCGGTCCAGATCTAACCTGGGCCAACCGATAGGATGCTAGAATGTTCACCAGCCGCCACTCTCCTATAGGGCCTAACCGGCCACTCCCTGGGATGCGTGCGTAGCTCCTACCAACCCCCTGAAAGAGGGTGGTCACGCTCCTTTTAAGACACTAAGCTTCGCGACTAACTTAGACGAGCTCAGAAACAATGATGCTTCATGAACATAGATTATTTTCAGCTGCTTGTTTAAAAGCGATGCTTTATATACATCGATTATAAACGATGTTTTATAAAAATCGATTCCACAAATAATTTTGTTATTTGACCTAAAAGAACTATATGCTACTTCAAACGGCGAGTCTCATGACTTGACTCATTAAGCAGCCTGCTGTACATATTTTCCTACAAAATACTCGAGACATCAAACATGTCACAAACTGGGGGATGCTCACTGGGGTATTGGTCTGGCGGTTTACAACGTGCGGCGTGCAACGCGCCCATTACGAGAAAGTGTCAGGAAAGGACGGACGGTTAACAACAATGAGAGTAGTGGGTAAAAGGGTGACCAGTCTTCCCTCATAATGGAAACATGATGATCACCACCTATTGCACAACCCCACTTCTCCACTACCTAACTGCCTCCACTTCCTACGAGATCAGGGTGCGTTCGAACATAACTTGTATAAATAGGATTTCAACCTATTTCAACACAACAGAGGTGTTATCAACACAAGTATCCAGGAAACACCAAGAACTGATAGCTTACGTTCTGCAAACCAGTTCCACATTCTGATACAAGTCATAAAACAGCCACACCTTCATAATTTAAAATTCTGATCTCAAACACCTTCTTCGCTTCCCTCCCTAAGATCAACCCTTCTCCTTCACTTTGTGGCCGAATTGAATATGGAACGGCCATTTCTTGGTTTAGGCCAGAATCTTACAGATTGATCTCTCGAATCTAAAAGTACTCACGTGCAGTGCATTTGTTTAGGGTTTGAATTCGTTTCTCATCAACACACCCAAATTTAGCAAAAACAGCATAATCAGTTTTTACCCAAAAACATCCTTTCACACTCATCTTCATCATGATCTAGCACAAAACAAGATGGACACAAATTTCCTGGCTGTTTTTGGTAATAGAAGGGTATCCGTTGAGTGTAGCCAGCACCATTTTCAGTTGACAGACCCCTGATTAGAGGTGTTTTCACATTGATTTTCATGTTAGCACTTACAACATTTGAGTCCACATGATTTCCATCTTCAGGATCAAGAGCTTTGACTTCCCCTAAAAAAATTGCAAACTTGAACATTGTTTCTTCTTCAAAAAGTTCCGGTGGTAAATCTTTGAAGTCTACCCAGAATTCTTGGGTGCTGAAATACATCTGTTGTATCTGCACAAAAGAATTGTATGGCCTAACCATAAAAAGGCAGCTATTCACTGACCATGGAGCATTTTCAAGAACCCAATTGACTTGATCCCAATTTGAAAATCTGACAATGAAGTAATTTGGTGATGGGTTTCTTATCTGGATTTTCTTCACTTTCTTCACCCATAGATTTTTGAGATGGAATTCAAGGTTGTCAGGTTTCATAGGTTCAGAAGCGAGAAGTTTCCCAGCAATGCTAGTAGCCCACTTTGAAATTCTTCTGTCAAGGTTGACACTGGCATAAATAAAAGTTTGGTGAATATCATTTGACTCAGAGTTGTTGAGATTTGTTAACATCAGCTGCTCTTCAAGGTATTTCATGTCTCCCAAGTTTGGATCCATAATTTGTACTTATGAAGAATGTTTTGGATTTAGGATTAATAATGAGATTATAGTGAAGAACAATAACCTTAAACTTCTCCATTTTATAGGGTGAATGAATGAACTTGATCTGAGGCGTGTTGATATTGTCATAATTTTATTGACACTTATCTTCCAACAAGAAGAGAAAACAGAAGTATGAGCTTCATCAAAATAACGAGATTCAAGTTTAGAGATAGTTTTCTCCGCCATTGACTTGAACAGAGACGAAAACCTTGGAGACAACAACCTTTGGGGGATAACCTTTTGCAATGACTACTTTGTACCAAAACAAGGAAACAAAGACCAGGCGCAACCTTAATACCTGCAAGCCATAATCACGAAACCGGGAGGGTAAAAGCAAAACATGGAAACTTTAAATTAGGTTAAATCAGTGACATGCAAACCTCGAATATGGGTAGAGACATGAAGAAACAAAAACCGAGATACGGACAAAAGTAAAAATAATTAAAGTTAAATTAAATACAAGTGAACAGAAAAGTGCATTAACTAACAGGATGGATAGTTGCATGAATCAAAGATTTATTAATGGCGAAGATTGATTGATTTTGACTGATCGTCTTTGACCGGGAGCATTTTTCTCCAAAACTCTGCGTATAGCTCTTCGGTATTTTAATCAATAGTAATAAAGAAACAAAACCTTACATGACGAATTGACCACAGCCACATGTAAGACAGTCTCACCAGGCTTCGCAAAATTGTCGGTAATAAGCAAAAAAAAAAAATCAGTCTTAATCATAGCTCTTACAATCCGAGTTCAAATGCTTTTTAGCAAGGAAATATATTTCCGAGTTAAAGAAAAAAGAGTGTACTGACGAATCAATTTTGCAAGGACCGGTTTATCCGACCTCAAATCTTTGGTCTCCAGTTAGCACTTCATATGCATTGAACTTTTTCTTCCAGTAGTAAAACATCAATACTTTCACAACACGAATCAAGGATTTGGATGTTATGGGACAATGAGGGCCCTTTCCAACGTGAAAGACTCAAATAGTAGGTAAGAAAGTAACATCTTAACTCACTGTCTAGTCTACCTCCATCTCCATGTGTGAATTTTACTATTTTGAATAAAGAAAATCTTCAACCATAATAACTACACTTTCTTTTCCCATGATTTATATGGGCTGATACCAGTTCTACTAGGAGTTGAAACCAGTCTACTGATCCAATAGTTAGGATCGTCTAGATCTTTTTGTCCTATATGAACTGGTATCAGGCCTTAATAAATCCGGTATCATCCATGTAAATCATTCGTTTCCCATTTAACCATTTCAATAAGATTCTCTCATTTATACTAACAGTACCACTATTTATTATTCAAACTTGAAAGATTACTACATTTATTGAGTCAACAGTTTCATAGTAAAAAATATAGTGAGAGTGGACATTTTTATACTACTACTCGATGGCAACTTTGTGGAGCTCAATGTAGAAAAGTAGTAGCTTAGTTTAAGTAGAACCCGATGTACGTTAGCGAATTGATTTTTTAAGTCAAATTGTTTGTTAAGAAGTTGACAACAATTTATGTCGTTCTGTTTCGCTTCGGTAATTGGAAAAAACGTCGGCACAAACGAGGGGTGATTTAGTGTAGCACTTACTCATCAGATGATTGGTATCTTGTTCTCTTGATCTTCACCGTGTAGAGTATAAGATCAAAATCTAAAATCTGTCCGATCATTGGTCAAGATCGAAAGCAGGGGAAATGTGGCTTACTTGCTGTCCGTTCTACTATTATAGGGTGATTATAGATAATGTCAATACGTGATTAAAATTTGGATTGACTACTATTTTTATTTTCATTGAAACTTATGGTAGGGACTCCAAGTTTTTGGTTTTAAGGGCTCATATAGATATAAGTGCCCCAAATGTGGATAAGGGGATATTTCACCCATAATAAAAAGAGGAAAAAGATATTCTTAAATAATTACTTAAAGCCAAAACCTAAACCTAAACCTAATCCTCTTCTTTTTTTCTCCATTGTCTCTTCTTCTTTTTCCTTTTTTTTTTTGTTGTTCTTCAACCACGATTCTCCGCAAGTAATTACTTCAATTAGGTAATTACTTCATCGATTCTCCGCAAGAAATTACTTCAATTAGGTAAGAATCGAAAACCCACCCTTTTTTGTTGCTTTTGATCGCATAAATAGGTTAGATTTGAGATTTTGAAATAGTTTCAGAATTACTTACGGTTGGGAAGTATTGGTTTTCCAAACCGTTAACAATTATACGGTTGGGAAAAAATATGAACTCACAACCGTATTTTAACCTGGATTTTTTTACGGTTGGGAGTTCCAACCGTATATGGTAGTTACGGTTGGGAAAATATAAACTCCCAACCGTATTTTAACCTGAGATGTTTTACGGTTGGGAGTCCCAACCATATATGGTAGTTACGGTTGGGAAAATTGAAGACTCCCAACCGTATGAATTAAAAAAAAAAAATAGATTTTGATTTTGATTTTGATTTTCAAACCCTAACTATAAATTAGTCTAACTTAATTACTAATCATACTTAATTTAGTTAATCTAATTATTAACACTAACTAATGGAAGATATTATCATTAACAAAATTAATATGTTAAGGGGTTTTGTTGATTACTATTTCATGAATCTCTATTTTTTTTCATCTTATGAGCCCCTAAAAACCAAAGTTTGGAACACCTATGATAGGTTTCTTTTCATTATGTTATATTAATACTTCTGAATTCTGGAATCCGATATGATGTCTTCTTCAAGTAGTATCTTTTATTTCTTTTGGGTTTCATTTATAAAATTATTTTCTTGATTATGTCAGGGACATTCAAATTTGAAAAAGAAAATATATCATAACAATTGACAAAAGAAAAAAATTACTATACATGGTTATGAAGGAAAAATCAGAAAAGAAGAAATGAACACCATTATATTGAACTAATTTTATTATATACAGTGTTTTTATGATATTTCAATCTCACCTTTTGATTCAATTTTTTTGTAATTTATAATCTTACAGCTTTATTTTTATTTTTTATTTTTTTTAAACAAAGAAAAAACACAAAAAAGTAAATAAATACACTACTCCTCCCTATGGTCGGCACATAGGCAAAGCAATAACCAAACCGGTGGAACAGACCACACCATATGACAACCGTTAGACTTGGCTCATTGCGCAAGTTTGTGAGCTACATAATTAGCCATACGGTTAACATAAACATAAAGATAAATTTTGGAATTAGGGCTTTAATATCTTGAAAGAGGTGGTGAGTTCTTTGATCTCCAATGAAGTTCTTCCCGTTGATCTTCCCAATGATTACAGCAGCATCAGTCTCAATTATAATCTTCTCTTATTTTCTTCTCAGAGCCATCTTTAGAGCATCTCTGATTGCAAATACTTCCACTTCTTCTGCAGAAAAACAAACTAAGTTAGTTGATTCAGCTAAGATAAAAGAATGTTCCGGGTCTCTTATTATTATACTGATCCCCCAACCGTCGAATTAAGATTCCATGCACCATCTGTGTTGATTTTAGTCCACCCTATAGGTGGAATCTGCCAAGGAGAGTCTATAAGAACCGCAGTTGTTGCAACCATTCTTTGAAGTTTGGGAGTCCTATTAGGAGTCACCAACATCGATTTAGCTCTTGCCATAATAGTTCCTGGTTCCTCCTGTGCATTATAGTTGTCTAATGAGAGACAAAATTCTTGATGCGAAAAATAACGAGACCGATAACTACCTAATTAATTCGGCCCTTAGACTTAGTCTAGTGGTCGGATGTGCATTTAGTTTTAGAAACCGTGGCTTATTCTCTTGATTCAAAGGTCATTTAATATGTGCATTCAGTTTCAGAAACCATGATTGATTCTCTTGATTCAAATTGTAGTCTAAAGAGAAGTTTAAAGAAGACCATGAACAAAGGGAGAAGTGCAAAATGGTTTTGTGCAGAAACTTTTTACTTTTTTGCGAAATAATTTCTCGTAAATCATTTATAACCATTGATTGTTTAGTAGTTTCCCATCGTTGAAAATTAACTGTTGAACTCTTTTCGTTAAGTCATTTACCGGTCTTTTCTATACCATTTAGTGAAATTATCTTGATGTGTTAAGACCACTAGACTTAGCTCTCTTTCAAGGTGACGTGGATCTTGAAGTTGAAATCGAGCACCGCTAGACTTACCCTTATGGTACGTTTAGATACACATCCAGAAATAACTTTTTGACTTGTATATTAAAAAAAAAGTTAACTTGTTAAGCCTATTCCTATGCATATGGCAAACATCATATTTTGCCATATATGCACCCACTATGGGTATGCCAAACTGCCAAACTTATATGCCTATATGCCAGGAATAACATATAGGCTTAAACGACAGACTTTCCAGCGAGCGATAGAGTGTTCATCGCTCGCTGGTCATTCCAGCGCCAGCACTAGTCAAGCTGTCGCTCGCTGGTCTGATCAACGCTTATCAGATCCTCATCCAACGGCTACTATTTTTTCCCTCTATAAATACGTAATTTCAAACTCATTTTCACTCACACCAGAATTTCTAAATCTCTTTAGAATTTCTCAATCTCCAATTCTTTTCATCACTCTTCCAATTCCTTAAAGAGCATGGCTGATAATATGAACATGGCTGAGTTCGCAGCAAACCAACATGCTGCCGAAAATCAAAGAGTTGTTAATCGTGCCAATGTGCAAACTGAAATTAGGAGACGGCAATTTATGAGGCGAAAACCAAAATTCACTATTGCGGAAGATGAATGTATTTGCAAGAATTATATTTATTTTACTGAGGATGCATTTCATCTTGCAGCGACAGTTTCTCTTTCCTCCGAGTTTTGCTCTGCATACCGGGTGAACCGAGTCACATCAATTCCACCATTAACAACATCGGTCATCAACACCCAACATCATCCATCTGATTCCTTCAAACCCAAACACACCAATCTCACCTTTAATAACCTAATCTTCATCAATCACCTTCTCTGTAGAATCTAAAAATATCCATCCATATTGATTAAATCTATCAAAAATTGAACCCAATAATTCACAGGAGATGAAACCATGAGATTGAATTTGTTAAACCACTAGTAGCGGTGTTTTTTGACTTGCAATTTAGTTTGATTGGAATCAAATTATCTCCACCCAGCAAAATAAGACACCCTAGTTGAGTTTGGATTTCAATTGTCAATCGGTTCTAACTGTGAGTCTGCTATTTCAATTTTCATCACTAGATTTATCATTCTCGTATTTTTCAGTATTCTGTAATCACAGAAAATCAAAGATTTGAACCTTTAAATTGAGGAATCAATAATTGTGGATTGAGAAATCGACTGAGTTAGGCAACACCATATTCAAGCCTATCGTCATTGTTTGCTTGATTTGGAAATACAAAGAATAGAATGTTAAGTTCATAAATCACCATGGAAATTTGCTTTTCCAATTGAAACTTTGATAGAGAGTTTGGGCTACATGGAATACTTTCAACATCCGCATCAAGTTCTTGTCAAGCCTCTATCCATCAGGAAGGAAGAATTACCAGTGAAAGTGATGAAACAAGTCTGTTCATAGGGTCCAACCAGCACCACCTTTCTCAGGGGAAACCCACCTTTGGTATGTCCCCCTTCACCATCTGATACACCTCCCCCAACATCCATTTCAATCCACTCATTTAATCACTCTGAGGATCTGAATCATGAGTTGCAAAAAGCATCCAAAGAAACAACCAGAAAAAGCCTAAAAATGTCTCCATTATCCTGGAAGTTTCAAAAGTGAGGATCTTCAATCGTGACTCAAAAATCAACCCCCCATCAGAGATAAAACTCATCAATCCTACTCAAATTAAATTATCCATAGGAAACTACATAAAACAAGATCCTGATGATACTACAATCAACGACTCAGTGAGTTCGATTTTGTTTTATGGCTATTAACCTCAATGGCTGGACAGCAACATTATCAATGCATATATACGGTGATCTCTCCGATGTCCATGGAAAAACTATTAACGACGGCATCATCAAACTGTATCGTTGTATAAGCTCTACATCAACTCGGTTATATACTGCTTTAAGCCATAGTTCCATGCCGAGGGGAATCGGGGGCATAATGGAAATCAATGAGGAAGAGTTTAAGGGCACAAACGTAAAAATGGGTGACGCAATAATAGAAGGGACAAAAGTTGTTTGCTGCCAGTAGGATAAAGTGGAAGGATGACTGACAACATTCTGTGCAAAGTTTATCTTCAAATGGGGGAGGCTTGTCTTTTATGTTTATTAAATAAATGTTTTAAATTTGTTAGCATAGGTCTAGCTTTAGTGAAGTTTAACTCCTTTAGTTGCTTCGTGTTTGTGTCTGCTTTAGTTACTAGGTCCGTAAACATGTATGCGATAATGTGTAACAATTACTATGAAAATCTAGTTTTAGGCGATGATATTAAACTTGGTCAGACAACGATTCACTCTGCAGGTTTAAGATCCATTCGACTCCGGAAACGATTCTACATCAGCTTGCTTCCACAACAACATGTACATATTACATCCTCAGCTTCAGTGTTAAGTGAACCCTCTCTCCACAGCGACTATCTTCGGCGGGTACTTAGTGTACCAACTTGGGATAACTACTGCGAGGAAATTGGGGTTGGTTATCTCCGGCGGGTACTTCATTTACCAACTAGGGATGACAAAATCTTGAAAATGTTGCATTCAAAAAATCATGGGCTACTCTCGTGGGTAGTCTTTCGAGAAGAGGTAACAGCCTTAGCCTTCGCCTTCTACCACTCTCGAAGTAGAGTGCTTCACCACATCTCCAACAAGCAGCTGACACCAGAATCAAGAAGAAGCTGGGTGTGTCATACAACCAACCAGTCTCATATCACCAGCAAGCTAGAGAAACTCCTAATCACGTTGTCCAGCATGTTTCTATGTAAATTATGTAATCTAAGCGTGGAAAAACCGAAAAATGCCTCTCACCAACAAGCGGATATCACCCTACTACAGTCTTTACCTCTTAGCCTCTTAGGAGATAAAACTCGTTATTATATTCCAAATATGTAAGTTCGGTTTCTTAATGAATAAATTCCAACTTTCAAAAAAAAAAAAAAAAACATTGTGGCAAAGGATTTTTGGGAAATTTCAAGAACAAACAATGAACCTCAACAATCGTGATGTTTCAGAGTTGAGTCAACGCTTCACTACAATTAAGCAGGAAGTTACTAGGTATGTTGCTTTACTTCAGCAAGGAGGTCCAAACATGAGAAGTTGTGAAACCATGATGGAACTTCAACAAAGGTGTCGTGCGGAATATCGTCGCATCTATGAGGAAAAATCCATTTTGAAAGTTGTTTCGAGATTTTAAGATATTTGCCCAAATATTGTCCAACATTTATGTTGTAATTTCTCAATTATCCACTTAAGTTCTTATGCTTTAATTTCTTAATTGTCTAAGTATTAAGTTTTACTATTTCTTTAAATTATTAATTGTAAGATTAGATTAAGAATAGAATTAATATTAATTTTCAACAATATTCGTCAAATTTTCAAATTCATTAAACTTTGATATAATCATTAATAGTCATTTTACAAGATATAAAACTAGACAATAATTGGAAATACTTCAAAAATAAAAATTTGGGACAATGTTCTTCATCTTGTTAATCTTCTTCATTTCACAAAACTTCCAATCAATACGCTCATGAACGGAATTTCCTTTGTTTATCTTCTTCTTTGGCTTCAAATTTGTTTTGTTTTGATTTTCATTGCCTTGAACTTTTCTTCGCCTTTGCTTTGATTTAGTTGCGGTTTTGACTTGGTTAATATATAAAACTTGAAGACTTCTTTGCTTCTTACCTATTTCTTTATAACTATCACATATCTTCTTAACGGCACCTTCAAGCACTACTCCAGAAAAATCAAGTTGTGTTGCCGAATCAAGTTGGGTTTGAAATTGTGTCAAATTAGATTGAGAAAGAGAGAAATTTAGATTAAGAAAGAGAAAATTAGAGAAAATTTTGGGGTAACTTCTGAGTTTGAAAATTACCTATTTATAGCGATAAAGAACTAACCGTTGACGCTAGAGTTAATACCAAGCGATTTTCATGATAGCGCTGGCGATAAAGTCTTTATCGCTAGCGTTATTGAGAATATCGATCGCTAGAAACTCTGTCGCTCAATGGTTTTCCCATAGTGGCGCAACTCGTTTGCCATGCCACCTGGTATGCCAAACAACATTTTTTTACCATACCCATAGGAATAGGCCTTATAAAATATCTTGCTTTTGATTTCTTCTTCTAACTTCTATTTTTGGAGAAGCATAAGGCATCCAAACGGGCTAGGATTGTGCACAAAATAGAATTAGTTTTACCTGGTGAAGTAAGGCAACACACAATCAATTTAACATACACGTGCTTAATCACACGGATGATACTCTTTTTCCATTTCTTTTTCTCCATCAAATTTCAGACAGAAAAACAGAAAAGACTTTCTCCCTTTCTTTCTGTTTCAAAAACTTCCCACACAAAAAAATTCACAAATTCTTTCTTTACACATAAAATCTCTTTCTCTCCCAACCTCAAGTTGCCATTAAAGAATCCATCAAGATTCAATCACTTCTCTCCCTCTCCCTCTCTGTGACAACTTAAAAAGAAGAAGAAGACAAAGTCTGCTCAGATTTTTCTCCGATACATCAATTTTTTTTATTTTAGAATTCAAGAAACTTAAATTCATTCCAGAAAACTCACTCAAACCTGTATTGAACGAGATCAGGATATCGAATTTTTTTTTGTTTTCATTCTTGCTGGAGTGAGCAAATAGCGAGAACAACTTCAGGAGGTGCAGCAGCTAAACTAGTGTGTGTTTTTCAAGATCGAAATTTCGGTGAGTTTTAAGTCTTTTGATCTTCATTTCTTGAATCAAGGGATGATTAACTATTCTTTGAGTTTTCTTCTTGATCAAATGTAGTTCGATTTGATCTTCTAGATTCTGTTTTAGCAATTTTTTGATCCTTAGAAATATCAAATTTTAGTGTTAATTTTTTAGTAATCTGATCTTGTTTTGTAGAATGTTGTTTGTTGTTTTTACAATATTGTAGGAATTTAGCTAGTATGTTTTCAAGAAACTTAATTTAATTTTTTAATTTTTTTTCAATTCTTGTTTTTGTGTGAATAGGGAAGGAGGAGATTTATTAGATTGGGGCATTGTGAGATCTGAACTAGTTAATTTTTTTGTACAAATGGAAGAAAGAAGACCATCATCACTCCGTCCAAGTGGGAGTATTAAGCAGACATTATCAGGAAAATCAACTCCTAGAGGCTCACCGTCGTTTCGGAGACTACATTCGAGTCGCACGCCGAGAAGAGGAGATGGTAGAGGTGAACGTTTTCAGTGGTTTAGAAGTAATAGATTGTTGTTTTGGTTATTGTTGATTACACTATGGGCATATCTAGGGTTTTATGTACAATCAAAATGGGCTCATGCTGATAATAATGATGGTAAAAATGATTTGATTGGTTATAGAAGTAAACCAAGCACGACTACTGGTAATGCAAGTACAGATCACAATTTGCAGCAAGCATTAGTCAAGGATGAGAAACTTGTGGTTGCTAACCAGAATTCTACTGATGGGGGAAGCAAAAATGAGTCCAAGCTCACAGATGCAAGTCTGGCACCAAAAACAAGTGGGACATTGGTGCATAAAAACTCTCCCAGGAATCCAAGGAAGGGAAAGAGGACGGCTTTGTCACGTAGATTGCGGAGTAAGAACCGTAAGAAAGAAAAGATTGCTGATGAGGGTGAGAACACTAATTTGGTGGAGCAGGAAGAGGAGATTCCTAAAAGAAATACTTCATATGGGTTGCTTGTTGGTCCTTTTGGTACAACCGAGGACAGAATTTTGGAATGGAGTGCTGAGAAGAGATCTGGAACCTGCAACCGGAAGGGAGAATTCGCGCGTATAGTCTGGTCTAGAAAATTTGTTTTGGTATTCCACGAGCTTTCAATGACAGGGGCCCCACTTTCAATGATGGAATTGGCAACAGAGCTTTTGAGTTGTGGCGCAACAGTGTCTGCTGTAGTTCTTAGCAGAAGAGGTGGCTTAATGGGAGAACTTAACAGGCGAAAGATCAAAGTGGTTGAGGACAAGGCTGCACTCAGCTACAAGACCGCCATGAAAGCTGATCTTGTCATTGCGGGATCTGCTATCTGTTCTGATTGGATTGGTAAGCATTTCAATTAAGTGTTGTTAATATAAATTGTCACAAGAACTTCAAAACAAGGAGAAAAATCTCATGAAATTCGTCTATGACCTTTGAAAGATGCCTTTGTACTGCATTGTTAACCTGTATGTCTTTGTGGTATATATATGCACATTGCCTCAAAATGTCAGTCATCCTTGATTCTTGATGTCACCAAATGTATGTACAGTTACTCATCATTGTAATTGTTATCATCATTATGGTTCCTCTGGCAGTCGTACTAGATAATATTTATTCGGTCAAGTATCCTGAAAACAACCAATGCTAGCACTCATTCTAAATAAGAATTGATATTATTCCTATGATGAATATATCCTAGAATCCTTGTCAGAGTCTAATGCTAGCTTTGCATAATATGGCATAAGCGTGATTATTTGTATTTATAGTTGATTTCTAATTCCCATTATCTTTTCCCTTTCTGATGTAAATATGAGTGGAGATTGAGTCAGATTAGCACCTCTAGTTTGCTTAAAATTGCAAACTCGTAGTCTCCTTTATTCAATGGATGGATGGATGGGAGGCATGTTTTTTGCATTCGCAGTTTTCACTTATTATCCAGCATTGCTGGAAATATCTGCTGCTGCCTTTTGTATTAAAGCACTAGATTAGCCCAGATAGGATATGAAACAAACAACCATTAAGATATCATGTCTATTTCTGAATAGGACAGTGATTATATTGTTTATTAACAATTGGGGGAATCCGCTAACAAAATTGAATTTTTGTTTCAGAGAAATATCTTGAACATAATAAAGCTGGTTCTAATCAGATTGCTTGGTGGATTATGGAGAACCGGAGGGAGTACTTCGATCGAGCAAAACCCATGCTTAATCGAGTTAAGTTGTTGATATATCTTTCTGAAACACAGTCTAAACAGTGGTCAGCCTGGTGCGAAGAGGAAGGAATAAAGCTAAATTCCCCACCCGCGCTAATGCCGCTATCGGTTAACGACGAATTGGCTTTTGTAGCAGGCATTCCTTGTTCCCTAAATACTCCCTCATTTTCTGTTGAGGCGATGTTGGAGAGAAGGCGTGCTTTGCGAGATGCAGTTAGAAAAGAAATGGGATTAACTGACAAAGACATGCTCGTGATTTCTTTGAGTAGTATCAACCCTGGAAAGGGTCAGCTGTTTCTTCTTGAATCAGCACGTTTAACCATTGATGAGGAAAATGGTATAGTGAGAGAAGGAAATGTATCTGACAATCAGCATTCAAGAGTTTTGTTTCAGAATTTGCACCTTCGGGGATCTCCAGATGAGCTGTCATCTGGTAATCAGGAAAAGAAAGAACTAGCGCTTAAAGTCTTAATTGGTTCTGTCGGGTCCAAGAGTAACAAAGTTCCTTATGTGAAAGGACTTCTCAGATTTTTATCCCAACACCCGTTGTTGTCAAAGTTAGTCTTATGGACTCCATCAACTACGCGTGTAGCATCACTCTACTCTGCAGCAGATGCTTACGTCATAAATGCTCAGGTGAATAGTTTTGTTCGTTTCTTATCTCTGTTGATAATCACAAATGTATCTAGTAGAAATGATGGATGAAATAGTAAATTTTGCTCTTAATATAAAACTGTTTGTTCATGTGCAGGGTGTTGGGGAAACATTTGGGAGAGTGACAATTGAAGCAATGGCATTTGGTCTTCCGGTAATTAGAATCATACTACCTTTTCATTTACTTTTCCTCTTTTGCTGTTTTAAAATGGGTTGTTTGGAAAGCATGCCCGTGGTTGTATACTTGCTCAGAAGACTTTAACTCAGTATGATAAACTCATCATGGATGCTGCCCTTTTCAAAATTAATCCAGTCTAGAATGTTGTGCGACATAATAGACTGATGTTCCCAGTGACTTGTCAAGATGATCTCAATACAAGACTGATCCCTTTAGAAGCTATGTTTCATATGCGACTCTTTTGTGGATGGTCGAGTATGGTGTTTGTTTCCCTGAAGACATATCATGGATCCTAAGAATGATTTTTTCATTAGTGCAGTGTTTAATTTGACCAGCCTCAACTATTTAACTTTTCTTATTTTGCAGGTGCTTGGGACCGAAGCAGGAGGAACATTAGAGATAGTGGAGCACAATATAACAGGTCTTCTTCATCCAGTCGGTCGTCCAGGGACTGAAGTTCTCGCAAAAAATCTCTTGTATTTGCTAAACAATCCGTCCGAAAGGGAGAAGATGGGAATGAGAGGGAAAAGCAAAGTAGAGAGGATGTACTTGAAAACACAGATGTATGAGAAATTCGCCTTTGTCCTCTTTAAGTGCATGAGGCTCAAATAAGAACATTAGTCAATTTCACTTCCCACCTGTACGAGAATACAAGATTCTTTAGGAGTTAGTCAAATGATTTTTTATTTTTTTTCTTGATTAGGCAACTACTTGGCATAAATCTGTTCCTACAACAGCGGTTGAGATTTTTCTGTCTACTGTCAAAAGTTGTGGTCATGTGAAATTTTGAAAATAGTCTACATCCTAATATAGACAATAATTCATTGTAGCACTGTAGTTTTGATGTCAAAACACAAATAATTGAGAGAAGCACTGTAACTGATTCTTCATCTTTCACTTCTAGGTCAACAATATGAGACTACACAGTGAACTTATTTTCCCCTGACAGCAGAGCTGTTACAGACAGAGAGATTTTGAGCCTGTTCCAAAAGTAGGAAAAGTGAAATTTGTATTTCTGTATTGATTTTGTATTTTGAAACTTCAGCTCAGCACATAATATACCACAATAATTAATACCCACTAACCACACTTCTAACAGAGCTGAACCATTATTACTGGGCATACTAGAGATAAAAAGATTCAAGGTTCTACTACTCTTTGTTAAGATGTTTCACAGATAATACTTACAGAACTTATCAAAATAGAAACGAGCATTCGATACAAACCATCATCAAGGTTCTGGGAACAAGGATAATTTTGTTCGAAATTTCAGGTGTATTCGACCATTCAGAGTAAATGCTTCGTCAGTGGCACACTTTGTAAGTGGATTTAATTGATAGACGCGGAATAAAACTGGCTAAAAATTCTGTACAAAGATGAGAAACCAAAATTCTACACATGCTTTCTCTGGGAGCATCAAATGCTTCCCCTCCATCTAAAGGAGAAACCCGTAGGCTTTTTTTTGCTGCAGGTCAGGCCAAGGATATCTTCTTTTTCTCTCCAACTGCAGACCTTAAATATTCAGCTAGAACAATATGCCAAATCTATACATACGCAAAAATATCTTGGCGCGAAATTGTCCTACTACTACCTGAAGTAGCTTTTGCTGAATCTTATGTCATGTGATCATCTAAGCAATCTGTTAAAATCTTCTATTCATCGTAGTCTGTCGATCCCTTCTCAGATGAGGCTTTCATTGCCTCAGCAATCATAAGAGCAACAGAAGCCTTGTGAATTGCAAGATCTGCCCGATAAAGTAATCTCTGAGCTTTTTCACGTTTTAGCTTAGCCATATTTGATGCATGTTTTGCTGCCCCTGATGCATCTCGCAACCTAAACTCATCAACATCAGAATCATCTAATTGTTCAACTTTGACCCTTTGAAATCCATCCGACTGGTTGTAGTAATGTCTCCGGTTATTAGGCCATTCTGATAAACCCATATTCCACTGAGACATTCCATTTCTTTTTGTTGTTCTCTGATTATAAGACATTGTCATCATCTGAGAATCCACTGGAGATGAAAATGTCCTCATCTTTCTCGATTTGTTTCTATGAATAGTCTGATGTTGACTCCTCTCAGACCCGTCACTGCTCATCGATAGGTACCCACTGCCAATAGCATCCCGTGGTGACATAGTTCTCGTGGATGTCTGAAGCCAAGGAGAAGCATCTGAATAATCGTAGTTCTGGCCAAGATGAATACCCCTCTCTTCATACCCGTTAGATTTTCTACCTGATGCAGCAATGAATGTAAAGAGAACTTATTAGTTAACAATCAAGAAAGTTCTATTTAACTACTATTGACAATGGTCTATTAATATTTATTCTGTAAGGAGCATTTCTATGTTTATTTCTTGTTTCTTGCCTCCAATGCATGCAGAGCATAATAGCAAAGAGTATGTAAAAATTACCAAGAACACGAAACTCATCCTGATCTCTAGGATAAATGTAGTTGTTTCCACCAGCCGAGAGCTTCCTATGCGACCTTTGTTTAGAAAACTTGTTGGTGACGCCTAACCCTCGTGGTTTTAGACAGAAAGCGAACATTGCTGGCTTCTCCGGGACACCATGCAATTTGCCACCATTCGTGAAGATGTTAGGGTTGGCCGCTTCCCACTCTTTCACTTGCTGCTGGTACCTTTCGTATAATGGAGGCTGAAAGGCAAACAAAGATAATAAAAAAAACTGAGAGGTGTGGTAGCAAAAGGTGGTTGAGAAAGGTCAAAAGTGAACAACACGACTATAAATGTCCTAGAATATGTAAGAAAAAAGAGGGATGGGTGAATTCAAATAGGCACGTCAAAAATTACCTGCAACTGCCGGATCAAAGGCCATCTTGACCTCTGCCTCTTCTGCTGCCAGTGCTCATAGATGGCTTCAATCGCATCAAATGGTCCGATGTCAGCAATGATCTCGTCTATTTCGTCAAGTGTAAAGTCATCACTTTCTTCAGCAAATGCAACTCTCTCGAATATGTCCATCGTCCTCTCGAACAAGTCCACGGAAATCTCTGATCGATTATTTTCGCTCACATCCAAAGAATTTTCATATCTTGACAACCACTCCTCATCATCAGTATCCATGTCATACATGAAACGCGAAGGATTCAAAGCCATCTCAGCGTCAGACTCTTGCTGCCTATGATACTTCAAAGTGCGAACAAATGGTACACCTGCAGCAACAATATCACTCTCCTCAAGCAGGCGAACCCCTGGTATAGGAATGCTCTTAACCAAAGCAGCCCTGTTGTTCCGATTGTAGCACTCCTCGTGCATTTCCTTGAAACGGGCCCACTGGCTCCGGTCAGGAAACTCCAAAGTCCAATCTTTTCCTCCTTTCCACATCATAGCATGTGTATGGCGGTTTGTTGAACCAGCCTGAAAAATTTGATAAGGCTTGTGCGAATACCTCACCACCCCTAAAAGTTTTACTAAGAGCTTCCAATCCTTACGATCAACAAACTCTAGCACAACAAGGCACCCACATTCTCTCCGCCCTCTATCAGCCTCTGTAATCAAGACATTGGCACTGCATGAGAAATAATCTGTCTGTCTCTGAGGGCTTCTGGAACCACTGGAGATGACTTTCTCATTTTCATCCCTTATTTTCTTGTGTGGTCGCCCCCTGCGCAGATGGCTTCGAGGTTTTGAGCTGAGATCATGACCTCCAAACGGTACAACATACGAAATCTGACTTCGAGGTTTTTTAGAACCGTTAGCAAGGTCATTATGGGTCGGATCTGTCCTTCCATCTGGCCACATATTTGACCGATGGCTACAAGACAAAGGGCCTGAGTTTTGTCTGCTACGCTGCCAACTACTTCTAGGTGCTGTTGGATTAGGGCTGCGAATATTGCAATCATTCATGTGCCAAACCAAATTGGATGTAGACTGTTGGGCATTTTGTCTTCCCCTGTCCAAAGACTGAGTACCAAACTGGTTATCTGCGGGTATCTGAACTCTAATACTACTTAAATGAGAGAGGTGGCCACTTTCGGACTTCTCCTGAGAAGAACGATCATCAGAGTTCTCATTCTTGCCGGAGTCATGAGGACCTACACTAGTTTCAGTAACATCATGCTCATCGAATAGGCAACCTTCAGAGAGCAACATCCCATTACCAGTATTGCTAATGGAGAGAGCATCAATCTCCACATTAGGGTTTTCCTGATCTGCAAGTTCCTCGAATGAAGATGAATCATCAGGAGCCATCAATATCCCACGACTCTCTGAATCTTCTACCAAAGCCAATGACTTCTGAAAGCTAACAGATGCAACACTTTTTTTCATCAACTTGAGATGCAGGCTAACAAAGAAACTAGGAGCAGCAGCAAATGAGAGAACAAATGGAGGAAAACTTCTATGCTTGCCATCAGATCTAGATAATAACAGCCCTGTGTTGTTGCTGGCATTAGCAAACTCTTTGGAGAACCCCATGTGCATAATTCCTCGTGTTGGCTTTCTGTGTGAACCCTGGTTAATAACAATGATACATACAGTTCATACCGTGCGACAATTAGATTATAACAAAAGGCAACCAACTAATGTTAATAATGAAAGGAAGATGACTAAAGCTAGATATGGAACCGGGAGAAATAATCCACAAAAGAGAAACAGAAACAATGCAAGAGAATTACCTCCATCGTAAATGGCACACCAGTATCAGAAGAGACAGGTAACTGATTGCTTCTGCTCTGGATGACCCTAACATTGTCAAACGTGCATTCAGAGAGAGGTAGTTGTTTTATGACTGAACAATACTGCTTCAGTTTTTCGTCTAGGTACAGCCACTTCGAATGGTCCAACTCCATGAAGTTATATGATACAAAAGCAAGATGCCTTGCCAAATCCGGAAAGCTCGAAAGTTTTAACCTAATTGAAGTAAGTGGCGACTGAAGATTTACAAACTTCCTATACCTATTTGGTTGACGAAATATAGCCATAATTAAGCATATAAGAGATACTGCCTGCAACATGCAACCTTCAAATAACATAAACCTCAACCCAACGACATTGTCAACAAAAAGCATTTCCAATCTAACTCTCGGCCACAAGGTGGTCAAAACACCGCGGTGGAGCAGCATCAAGAACTGGCACATAAAAACTTTCTTGCCTCCAGACATGACACCGGAGGCACACTGAAGTGACATTCTTAATTTCAACCTCATGTTACCCCAACCTGCAGAAGGAACATCGAATCTCAACAATCTAAGATTCTCACCAGTCCAGTATACAATGTCAGGATCCAAACCAGTCCACAAGTGCGTACTATCGTATTCTTTCAGTAAATCAATGGTGTCAATGTCAGCAAAAGAAGCAAGAGATGAATCAGATCCTACGCCACTTCTGCTACAAGAAATCTCCTTAGATGCCCAGCCCAATCTTTTTCCTTTATCGCGGAACCTCCTCCTGACATAAACAAGAGGAAGATTTCTTTCTTTTGACCTAGCCATGTGACCCATTATAGATTTTTCAGCCGTTTCACCATCACTTGATCTTTCCAGGCCTGCAGTTTTACCTGATAGTTGATTTAAATAACTTCCAGAGGGTTCTGCAACCAAGCAACCAGATGGGGTGGCGATGGAATCATCAGAAACTACACGTCGCACATGGTTCTTCGGTGCAGACAGGGTTTTCCTTCTCTTCTTGGTACCACCAACTGAAGAAGATTTTGACTGACGAGTCAAACGGGACAACCATGAGACGATGGGCTCTGAATCCACAAAACTGTCCAGGTCGCTGTCATCCTCATCTGAATCCACACGTCTCTTGTCAACATGTTTGCCTCCTACTTTCGAATTTTTTGAACCAGATTTACGAGGAACTTCACTGGGAAGTAATAAAAGCTTGAATCTCTCATTGTTGAGGTTAATCCATTCTTCGTCACGGTCATCATATTTGACATGATGCAAACTTTTTTCTGGATCGTAATCATTCACAAGGCCAAAATACCAACTCTTGTCCAAAGGCCAAAAGACCTGGATCCTACGATTCAAAACCCAGTAAGCATCCAAGTCCTTGCACAATAACTCGTAAAAATGGCGTCTCTTCCTTGATTTCCCCATCTCTTTCTCTTGTTTCCTAGGTCGCAGCACTCGTCCAGCAGCATCGGCAGAGTTAGCCTCTGAACCAGCTGAATGGTTTGGCCGTGATCTCAAAATAACCCCAGAAACAGGAGTAATTGAACGACCATTCGCAGACGTAGAAACAGAATGGTTCCCAGAAAAACCAGTGCAGCTCGGATCAAAGCGGAGGGACGATAGCATTCTCGCAGCATTCTGTTCTAAATTCTCTTCATCGTCATCTTGCAAATTTGCACTCGTCCGTAATGACTTTTCAGGTACAGGCTTCAAATGCTCCGCTAAGTTCTGATTCTGTGATTCTGAATCACGAACCTTTCGTTTTCTTCTATGAACCTTCTTTTCTGTTGAATCGCCAACATGTACAACGGATGCCCCATTTTCAGTCTTAATATGTCTAGCTGAATTACCCCCATTAGAGATGTTTTCCTTACTATCAACAATATGCTTCTTCCCTCTAGATTCATAAGTAATTATCGGAATTATAGGCTTGACATCTAAATTAGCTGCCAGGGCATCATCACAAGTGACATTGTTTAGAGTCTGAGCACTCACTGAAATGTGATTGTTATGTGATTTCTTTCTCCTCAGCGAACCTCGAGGCCTTTTAGGAATTGTAATAGCATTATCTTCAAATTTCACAGAGATATTGTTTGAACTATTTGTATTCTTCAAATTTGAACCCCCTGAAACATGAGTTTCCTTTTCACTAACACCATTAACCTTGTTCCCATGTACTGCATTTTGACCTTCAACACTCTTCTTACTATCAGATTCTAAACCAACGTCAGTAATTTCTTTTCTGCTCTTCTTTCCCCTCGTCTTCTTCTTCACTTCCCCTGAACTAACCTCTTTGTTCTCCACCCCCCTTGATGATCTACTGCGTTTTCTCTTCAAACCTTTACCATCATCCCTATCTTTTACCGCCCCAGATTTCTCAACATTTAAACTCTCCGCATCCAATAACTTCGATTCCTTCGAAATTTCAGAGACATCACTCTTTTTCACGATATTTTCCATCTACAACTACTCGATCCAGCAAAACAAAACCAAAATCCCCAATTCTCATATTCCATCGTACATGTCGAAAACCCTAGTTTCAGATCTGATACCCAAATTTAACATTAAAATCAGGGCAAAACACTAGAATCATAACCAAGAAAACCCATCCTAACAGAAATCAAAACATTCAAGAACCTCCCCCACCAAAACAAATCAGTCACAGAAACAAGAACAAAAACATACCTGTCTAACAATCATCAAGCAACAAATCGAAACAATCAACACCACCCAGAGCTAATTCCTCACATACGAGACGAAAGTCCTTTGTTTCCCCCTTGAAATCGTAAGAAATTTCACGATCTAATTAGGGTTTTTTTTTCTGGTTTTTTTTTTACCGTATGAGAAAACGAAAGAGCTAGGGTTCGGTTTCACGGGACTTTTAGGGTTTAGATTTGGAAAAAAATTAAAATTGAAAAATAAAATTATACGTAAATAAAAATCACACAATTGGGTCTTTTGATTATAACCGTTAGATTTAATCATGGTGGTTTAAGATCTTTTGCCACGGTGGAAACCCTAACTACATTAAAAGGACCTCTATTATATCGGGGTAAACGAGGAATTCGTTTTAATGGTTAAGATTGTGATAATGAATTTAATCAACGGCTATGATGGTTGACAAATAGAGAAAGATTTGGCGTATTTATGTGACACGGTATTTGTTTTTTTGCCTAATTTTGTTAAAAAAATTTTTGTTGGAAATGACTATAATGGGCTTTTAAGTTGTACTGATTTACTAAAATACTGTTGTCTTTTTTGAAAAAGTAAGCACTATTCGTATGGCGCCACCAAACCACGTTAAACTGCAAAAGCTTAGTTACGGTTAAAAAAGGCATAAAATTAATTAAATGTTGAACTCATGGACTCTGCAAAACGGGAGACTAGATCGGAATCAACTCATTCACAATCATTTCTTCTCGACTTGATTCATCTTCTTCATCTATTCTATTCTTTTCTTTCTTCTGTTTTTGATCTAATTTTTTCTATTTCATTCGTGTTTCGGATATAGTTTATTTATGTGAATAGAAATCAATTTTCAAATCTTTATTACTACCTCCGTTTCAAAATGATAGGCAGGTTTGTGAGATAGTATGTATTAATATTAATACTTTAGCTTGTGATTTATAAATTGAAATAAAAATTCTCAAATTGTTTGTACTCTAATCTTTTCAATGAATTTTTTCTCTTTCCTATAGGTTTTTAGTGGGAAAGATGTTTGGAGCTGAAGCTCATCTGCGTCTCCCTCGAGTATCTTTCATCGTTTGATTTTGTGGTTTCCCGGTTAGGACTCTTTGAATCGGTTTAGCTGGGATTTTTTACTAAATCCAAATCATCAATTTGAAACTACATCATTACGAAAATTTGTTGGACATTCATGCAACATATTTCGCACATTTTACTTCACGCTACAGGCCCTTTTATTTTATTGCAAGACACCTTGGATTTACCTCTCTACATAATCTACTCATTGTCAGAATTTCTAGTACAAATGACAATATCATGCCAACAGTATAATATAAACTTTCCAAGCAATTATCAACCTTTATTCTTTCCGCTTCTATATATATTTTGTCATACATGTCCTCAATTTCCTACACTGCAACTTCATCTCTTTTTCTGCTTTATTTTTTACAACATTTTATTCTTATCTTATACTCAATCCCTTAATGTGTCTGATATATACTTATTAATGCTTACATTACTCATCTTACCTGAATGATACACGATAATGAAGCTTTTGTTGAAGGGATTTTCCGTGATTATATAGATTTTATGAGACTAGCAGCAACTACAATTCATAATGGCAAGTATCCAAGGATGGTTGGTAAATTGTGCAAGGAAATCAGACCTACTGGTGACTCCATAAGGGTCTTACGCGGTCAATTTAATATGGGCTCCAGTTGGAAGAGTTATTATAATAAGGAAAACACCATATTAACAAGTGTTTGTTTTTCTCTTTACTATGGCTAATGATTTTGCAACAACAATCTATGATAATCCTAGTAGAGTGCATGGCAAACTGTTAACTCTGATATTCTGTTCATGATTTTTTATTACAATTATCTCTCGGGATCTTATTCAAATGGGATATAAGGTGAAGTTGTTAGCTGACAAGGTTGGAGAAATACTAGCTCTAGTTGGTCCTACTGAAAAATCCGGTCTCTTTAAAGCTCTTGTTTTAGTTGATCTTGTTGCTCCTCTTCGACATAAAGTTCGTTTCAAATATGAAGATTCAAAACTTTTGGATGTTAAAATTTACTTTGTTAACTTGCCACATGCTACTTGTCATGTTTGTTGGAATATTAATAACAATCAAGAGGCATGTAATGATAGTCAACTTTATTATCAACATCATATGCCAACTATGGTATTTTAAGAGGAAGATAATGTCAGAATGATTATCGAGGGTCAACCGGTTCAAGGTAGACGTGTTGTTCATGGATTGGATTCAGCAGTTTTGAGTTACGTATTTATGATAGTGTCGTTGGTAAAGAAACCAAAGATATAAGGGATCAAAAGCGACAACGAGTTTTGGATGAATTTGTTATATAAATATTAGAATAAACTATTAATAGGAACGAGCCTACTACAAATTATCAGAAAAGATAAAGGGAGGGATATTGTTAGTAACGATGTTGCTACTAAAGGAAAAGTTGTGTTAACGATGGTGCAAATGTTAGTAGTACATGTGTTAATGAAGCTGGGTCAGTAATGGGCCGGAGAAAATTGGAATAACAACAGCATAAGTTTAACACTTTGGCTCGAATCTTAAATCAATATGTGCATTTTGGTGTTAGTCGGGTCAATTTCGTATCCGTAACAACGTTGCTACTTAAATTAGATCTAGAAATCAAACTAAAAATTATAAACTTAATCTATAATGGGTAGATGTGGCTGAAGATATTCAAGATGAAAGTTTGGTACTGAAAGTTGTAGATGAAAGTGTTCCTGAGAACGATCAGGTTAGCATGTTAAGTAACTTTGTCAAGAGAGTATATCATTTACCACCATACAAGGTCACGGGCATATTGATGGAGTATATAATGAGTTTCTAAACCATACACTGATTGATATAATCACAAAGTACTCTTAGTCTCGGACTTTGTAATTCTACAAGATAGCTATCTAAAACACGTATTTGGTTTGTTAGGTTGTTCTTGTGAGGTTTGCTTGATATATTCTTTTTATTGAAGATCCCCCATAAGCAAACAGATTTCCATTTCCATTACCTTGACTGAATATCTTTGTGAAGGAAATCAAAAATCTATTTATTAGAGGTGAAATAGTTAAAAGTCTTCACTTAGGTTGAAACATACTCCTAAGCCTGTAAAGTACGTCATCTAGGGGAACCTATTGTATAGTTCATTGCGATATCCAATAGACTTAAGGAGAACGACTAAGATGAATTGCTCGTAGGGTCGATTCGATCTCAACTACATTCCAGTCTGAAAGTCTAACAGATGGCTAGTGCTTGTAGCGGCTTAATACGATTCGATGTTAAAGTTTTGGACTAGGTCCCTGGGTTATCCAGCACATTACAGTTTTCCTCATTAAAAAAAATTCTGATGTCTATCGTTATTTCTTTTCCGCATTATATTGTTTATCTCTATGATAGAAATATCACAAGTAGTATGTTAAACAACCTGGAAAGGAAAGGGTATCAAGTACACCACCAAATATTTCGTTTGATAGGAGTATGAACTTGCGTAGTACTTTTTAACAATCAAAAGAGTAAATTTTATAAGGAAAAGTAAAAAACACACACAAAAAAGAAATTGTTAACGAGAAAAACTACACGTGCAGATGCTAGAGCATAGCTCGGTTGAACCCCACCAAGCTTTTGTATGTCAAGTTTGGTTGTCATATTTTAGTATCAAAACTCATCTAGAGTCGCTTGATTAAATACTAAAGTCAACTTCGTTTAGGTTAGACTGGAAAGTCTAGGAATGTTGAGACGTACAAGTATTACTCCAAAGACCTGAAGAATGTGAAGAGGTAACGACTACAACGACAACATCATCTTTCAACTTGAGGTTAGTAATATTGACTTGATCTTGTTTCCATTCCCAACGTATCTTTCAAGTCGGATTATATTGAAAACATAACATGCGAAAATGTATATAAATAATATTATAGTGGTTAGACTTGGTCATAACATTATGATCAAAGTGTCAAGGAATTTATTGAATTACGAAGTATAAACCTTATCTTTTGGAACTTCGTAAATACGACACCAAAATAATCTTTGTATATAGTTTCTTGATTATGTGTGCATGATATAGGTAGATTTTACCCTATGAAACAATGTTTTATAACATTTGTTCAAAGGAAGTACATATATGAATTTGTTTCATAATCGAAAGGAAATCATGATTGGTCGGGTTCTTTATTGAATATCTTTTGAATGACCAATATAAGATGACAAGTTATAACCTATCTTAACTTGTTGAGATTTATGGTATAACTGGTCATAGCCTATATAATATATCTAGTTGTAATCGGTCACAAGTTACATTGGAAATCAATGTGTAACCGATCACAAGCTATATTGGAATGCAAGTTGTAACCGGTCACAAGTTACTTTGGGATCCAAGGTATAACCGGTCACAAGATGAATTGGGAAGTTAGTTGTAATAGGTCACAAGCTACCTTTGGGAAGCAAGGTGTAACCGGTCACAAGCTACTTCGGGAAGCAAGGTGTGACCGATTACAGTCTATCTTGAGAATCATATTATATCCGGTCACAACATATTTTGGAGTGATTGTATAATCGGTTCCATGAGAAAAACCAAGTTTCCATGGTTCACATATTTATTCTTGATGTGTGTGAATTAGGGTTTTGGGTTTGCTAAGATGAGAAGCTTTTAGATGTCGATATTATTTGAACATGTACATAACTCTTATCATTAATTTTTCAAAGATATTGCTTGATACTCAAGGTGATCCCAGATCCGAAAAAAGTGAAAAGTATTTAATTATGATTTTCATCATATATGTTTTAATTACCAGCAATTAAAGCATATCCTCTGGAAAATATTATTAGTTAATGTGCTAGACTGATAATAGAAGTTTTCAATGAGAGTTTTCAGAAATATGACTTGGCATTTAAGTGGAAATATGAAAACCGAAATTAGGTACTTTAATGTGAATATATTGAGAATATTTTCGGTTTTGAAATTTCCTTGTTGTCCAAACAATCTTGGTGTATAAATACTTGAGTTTGCATTTCTTGCAAAGTATCCTAAGAGCCAGGCAAACTGCATTCTTGTTGTTTCTGGTTGAGCCATCTATTTGGAGAGGAAAGTACCCTAATTAGGCGAAATCTCTTACGACCGCTCGTTTAAAGACTTCAATGGGATCAAGAAGCTCTACGAGTACCGTTGGTGGGAAACTAGATAATTACATTGTTATTGTAGTTTCGATTATTGATTTGATTAACTAACGGTTGTTGAAACTTTGATTGCACCTTGTTTGTCTATTCTTGAGAACCTTCTCTTCTGATATAAGGCTCACTCAAACTAGATCAAAGTATTGACGGGATCTTTAGAACCATTTTCGGATCTTAGGACATCTTGTGATAATCCATTGTTAACAGACTTCGTTCTGTGCGTGATTGATTACAAGAGTATTCAAGTGGTGTTGTGCAGGTTATTGAATGCAATAAAAGATTTTAAGACGAAAAAGAATTCTTATTAGTTTTCGTATCTTGTGGATTTAGTGCACAAACCTTGATTGGCTGGGATCCAACTAGAATCGTGTTTATCTTTGATACACTTGATTGATTAGTTATGTGAGATCGGTATCACCTTATAGTTTTTCTTTGAGATCTATGTTGATTGATTGCAAATCTAGAGTTTGATTATTTCGGTAATCAAAAGATAAATTAATCTAACCAGATAAATGAGTTTATTATATTAAACAAAAGTGCCTTTGTCAACAACTCAAATATCTTATTACCAAGATTGAATAGAGTGGTTACCAAACGGATTTATCCTCTACTGTTTGGAATATGATCAAAAGGATTGGTGATTCACGTGCATGACTCTAGAAGTCGAAGGCGCAGGGATACTGAGGAAACTAAGTAGCTAGGGGTAGTCTACTTGGTCTCAACTATACGAAGTTGGATTAGATTTTGTATATCGGCTTAATTCTGAGAGTATTCAAAATTGAACTAGGTCCCAGGGTTTTTCTGCATTTGCAGTTTCCTCGTTAACAAAATCTTGTTGTGTCATCTACTTTGTTTTCCGTGTTATAATTGTTATTATAATTAAGTAAATTACACACGTACGTTAATTTCATAACACTTGATATTGATCCTATAGAGTTTTGGTTTAATACCGTACCTATTATCAAGTGAACACTTCATTGTCGTATCGTCTCGATCTTGTATCCATAGTCAATCACACAAGTGATCTTGTTGTTGTATTGTCTCGATCACGTATCCATAGACGATCACACGAAGTGTGTACCAAAGTTGTTGTATTGTCTCGACTTTGTCCATAAAAAATCACACTTGGTAAAGGACTTATATGTTGATAAATAAAAGATTGTGGTGTATTTGGGTACCCTCGTCTTTTCAACAGAAAATCCCGGGACCTCGTCCAGCTTGGAACACCACAGTGTATTAAACCGCTACAGACACTAGCATACCATCATACTTTGGACTAAAATCTAGTCGAAACTGAATTAACCTTCTAAGTAATCCAGCTGCAATCATATTCCTTAAGCCTTTTGAACCTCGCAAGATTCTGCGCACTTGGTTCGCTTAGCGGACGTCCTTTACAGCCTAAGAGTTGCTTCAACCTCAGTGAAGACTTTTGACACCAATCTTCCTCTAAAAAATAAGCCTATTTGGTTTCCCTTTTTATTTTTTGAATCTAGACTTGGAAGTTCGTTTGCAGTAGACAAACCACCTCTCAAGAATAATTCAGAAAAATCAAATAAGAGTTTAGATATTTATCTTGAGGAATCACAAAGTCCGAGACAAAAAGAACTTTGTGATTTCTATCTATCTTGTTTCTAATCTAAGATTACTAAAACCTCAAAGATCAATAGGAACATCGGATACACGAACTATCAAGTAAAAGGTAATATGACCAGGATTAACGAGTCCCTAAGTGATGTCTTCAAAGTTGTAACCTGATTGTGTTTCTTAGAGGAAACCTAGGTTATAGAGAACGAATCTTGCTTAGCAACTAGGACTCAAGAGTGACAGGGATCGAGAAATCCATTTGCAAGAGTCTTTCCATTTATAGATTTTCAAGGCTCTAGGCAGCTTTGAATTCAATCTAAGATAATTTGAGATCCAAGCAAACAGTTTCTCAGCTTAGATGAATTTTTTATTAGCAATTCATGTAAGCATGTGAGAAGTTCACCTTGAAATTATACAGATGAATATGCATTATGGTCCAGGGTTCTGGAACCATGCACAATGATGGTTCACAGTGGGACAGTAGCCTTTGAACTTACAAGCACATCGTGGTGTTCAATAACACTCAAGGCTTAATCAATGATCCACAAACAAAAAGTGATTTGGTGAATATAGTCGTCTTAGAAGTGTCTATGAGAATCATAGGAAGAACGAACATACACATATATAAAATAGTTCATATACTTCTGCTATACTAGAACTGGGTAGGTTTGTAAACCGGGTTTGCAAACCTTGGCAGTTTGTTAAAGTCAGGCCATGGGGTTTGGCAGTTTGGAAAGTCAGATGGTAGTGGTTTGCAAACTGGGTTTACGAACCTACCTAAATTTTCGAGCTCATATTACATGGTTTGTAAACCGGGTTTGCGAACCTATATGGTATGCAGAATTCAGAATGACTTTTATAAATCATACAATTATATATGTTTACCTATCGCCAAGCAGTTTTTTTCCTTACAAAATTGATTCGAAACATTCCCAATTAGCCATGTGCAAAATGTGCTTTTTCTTGGGCAATTTACAAATGATCAAACTGAAACAAAAATAGTTCTTGAACAATAAATTGTTTTTAACTACGATTGTTAAGGATCTAGGACATCCATTACTTGAATCGTATTTCGAGAGTTTAACCAAGACAAGCTTGAACTCGAAATTTCTTCTTTGGAATATTAAATCTACTAAAATCATACAACATAGTCTCATAAGATAGAATGGTAAATGTCGTGAGTAAATAGGATAGGTCAGTCTTCACATACCTCTTTGTTGATGAAGTTCTCCAAATGTCTTCGTTTGTTCTTTAGTTTTCAATTTTTGAGGGTTATTCAGTGATGTATGATACTCAAGTACCATACTCTAATTATAGTCCGAGACTTGAATTTAGTAGACTATAAATCAAGATATAGTTTTGTGCATCTAACATTGACAACAACCTTGAGATAACAAAACTTGCGAGTTCGACCATATGATGCTCTAACACAACCTAAACAGTTTTTCAAGCTCAAACTGTATGGAACTACAAGATTTATTCTTGTGAATTTATATCTTGAAATATGGATTACAAGACTTGTTCGTGTTGGTATTCGGTTCGTGAACAGTTCGGCTACATACTAGGTTGATTTTTTAATATTGATTTTTGAGATCGTCCAAGTAAAAAAAAACAAAAACAAATAGGTACGTGATCTCATTTATTGATCTATATTACTAATTGTAACGGGTTTATCCATACATGTTTCCAAACGAAAAAGTTGATGGTGTACTTGGTCCCCTCTCTTTTTCACCCAACATCATGTACAACCAGGGCTTCCGATTGATACGAAAATGCTCGATAGTTGGATCAAGACCCTTGTAATGCTTGAGTTTGAGTCTTCATGTCAGGATAATTATATCCTAGACTCTAGAATCGCCTGTAAAGAGTTAATTCGAGTGTTTGGCCTCAAATTTATACAAAGTTGCATCAACCGAGCCCGATGATCAAATCCCTAATTTGAAAACCGAATACAGATTCATAACAGAGTCAATAACCACAAAAATAAAAGGGGGAAGAAGAAAAAATCCCTAGAAATTTAGGGGTTTTATGTGTTTTGATTTTTGCAGGTTAAGGGAATCATATAGGTAACCAGAGAAGAGAAAAAGGAAAAGGAGAAGAATCTCGTTTCAATTTAAGTTATTCTACCAAGAACCAGATATACAAAAAATCTAGAAACGGAAAATTAACAGAAACGAAAATCAGAAAAAACATAAAAATCACCTCTAAAAATCGCAAAGAGAAAATTTCCGTTGAAAGAAACAATATAGAGTTAAACCTACTTGTAAAAAGGAAACAATATAGAGTTAAACCTAAAGAAAATTTCCGTTGATTAAAAAATAAATTTGTTAGAGCATAGCTCGGTTGAACCCACCAAGCGTTGGTATGTCAAGTTTGGTTGTCATATTTTAGCGAGTCAAAACTCATCTAAGAGTCGCATGATTATATACTAGAGACAACTTTGTTTAGGTTAGACTAGAAAATCTAGGAATGTTGAGACATACAAGTATTACTCGAAGACCTGAAAAACGTGAAGAAATAACAAGCTACAACGACGACATCATCCTTCCTCTTGAGGTTAGTAATATTAACTTGAACTGTTTCATTCCTAACGTATCTTTCAAGTCGTGTTATATTGAAAACATAACTGCGAAGCTGTGTATGGATATATTACTCTAGTAGTGAGACATGATCATATGATCATAATATTAGGGAATTAGACTACAAGTATAACGCTTATCTTTTGAACTTCGTAGATATGACATCGACATAATCTTATGAATGCTGTTATGATTATGTGAATGGGTAAATGTGAAGATTTCATCCTAGGAAACAATGTTTTACATTTGTTTAAAGGAAGTACATTCATGAACTTGTTTTATGAATCGAAAGGAAATCGCTAGGCTTATTGGTACGACTATTTATTGCAAATCTTTGGATTACCAATATGTGTGAGATGGTGGGACCGATCCTAACTTTGTTATGTATCTTGGTACTGTTAGAGCATAGCTCGGTTGAACCCACCAAGCGTTGGTATGTCAAGTTTGGTTGTCATAATTTAGTGAATCAAAACTCATCTAAGAGTCGCTTGATTATGTACTAGAGACAACTTCGTTTAGGTTAAACTAGAAAGTCTAGGAATGTTGATACATATAAGTATTACTCGAAGACCTGAAGAACGTGAAGAAGTAACGAGCTACAACGACGACATCATCCTTCCTCTTGAGGTTAGTAATAGTGACTTGAACTGTTTCATTCCTAACGTATCTTTCAAGTCGTGCTATATTGAAAACATAACTGCGAAGCTGTGTATGGATATATTACTCTAGTAGTGAGACATGATCACATGATCATAGTATTAGGGAATGAGACTACGGAGTATAACGCTTATCTTTTGAACTTCATAGATATGACATCGACACAATCTTATGAATGCTGTTATGATTATGTGAATGGGTAAAGGTGAAGATTTCATCTTAGGAAACAATGTTTTACATTTGTTTAAAGGAAGTACATTCATGAACTTGTTTTATGAATCGAAAGGGAAATCTCTAGGCTTATTGGTACGGCTATTCATTGCAAATCTTTGGATTACCAATATGTGTGAGATGGTAGAACCGATCGTAACTTTGTTATGTATCTTGGTACAACTAATCACAATGCCTGACTTATGATTTGGTATGACTAGTTTTGATTAATTAGTGTAACCGATCCTAAGTAATCACCTGAGATGGTATGATCGATATGTGTAATTGGTGTGACCGATCCTAGTAATTGGTGTGACCGATCACAGAGAAGTTGTGTAATCGATCCTTGTAATTGGTGTAACCGGTCCTAGTAATTGGTGTAACCGATCCTGGTAATTGGTGTAAACGATCCTAGTGACTGGTGTGACCGATCACAAGCAATACCGTGTGTATATGGTAATGGTAATTGATGTAACCGATCCTGGTAGCTGATGTAACTGGTCCTGCAACTTGAGTGACCGATCACAAGTGCTTCCATATTAGGGTATAACCGATCCCAATGATTGGTAGAACTGATTGAACCCGTAGATGTGATTTGATATTTGATCAATCACATAGTTATCTGGGAATACAAATGAACCAATTCTAAACTTGTTTGGAAGTGTGGTATAATCGATTCCAAGATTGTAAATATGAAAGAGGATTTACAAAGAAGAGATGTCAACATTCTTTGAACACGTACACTAACTGTTATCTTTTATTGTTCAAAGATATTCCTTAGTACTCAGGGAGATTTTGTTCCGAAATAAATTAAGAATCTTTTAATTAAAGTTGTTAGTTTTATATGCTTTAATTACCAGCAACTAAATGCATATCTTTAGAGAATAAAAATTAGTAATGTACATTTACTAATTGGAGATTTTCTATTGAGAGATTTCGGGAAATATTGGACAAAGCATTTACTGAAATTATGAAAACCGAATGGGCATTTATTGCATATCTTGAGAATACTTTCGGTTTTGGAAATTCCTCAAGATATGCAAGAACCCATGATTAATTTAATCGGAAATGCTCAACATAAGAGAACTTACGGATCCGCACAATATTTTCACAAAGAAGTGGATCAGGGAAAGATCAATACTGCGGAATATTCAAAGATTCATTCTATTTTCATAAATATTTGCATAGTGATATCTTAGACTTAATCTTTGTTATTAAAAGTTCATTCTATCTTCCATCAATATTTGCATAAAGACATATAATAGACTTAACTTTTGACATATATGGGACAATTTCACGGACGTAAACACACATATCCCATAACAATTTCTTTTGCAATATAAAAAACCAATAAATATTAATACTGCAAAATCATCTTCCAAAAGCTACAAATGATCTTAGAAGAGAAGTACTCCAAGAATCCAAGTGCCCAAGTCCAAGAGAAGTGGAACAAGTGCGACGAAATGGTGCAAAACACACAAAAACAAGAGACGGGACAAAGACCAATCTTAACTCATCCAAATTCAAAAATTCTCATCTCCAATTTGAAAAGAATCAAAAGAGGAAGAGAGTGCAAAAAGAATGATGTCATTCCGAGTTCGGACGAAGAAGTTACGGCCAAAACAAGTTTACCGAATATCGACGTCAACAAGCCAGTATGCATACCGGTTTGCAAACGAATTTTCGTGACCTGGAGCAGTATGGAAACGGGTTTGCGTACTAAAATCCCTGGATTTTGATTTTAAATGATGGTATGCATACCTGATATGTGTACCATGAAGTCCAAACATCCCGAACTACTATTTTCAAACCTAAACATTTAAGAACCTTAAACACAAATCAAGTTAGGTAGAAATGAACGATAAGAAAGGTACATGGATCATTATAAGTACTCTAAACAAATGATAAAAACACAAATCTTGCTCAAGTTTATATACATACCTTTTAGAAGGATCCTGTCGTGAATACTACGGCTTTACCAAATATTCAATATCATACCTAATACAATATGTGCGCCCCAATTCTCGTGCTTCCCTCACCGTATACTTAACAGGGCATTCCTTGGTGAGGATGCACTTACAACACAATCAAGTTGTGTTAAGGTGAACAATGTCTTGCTCACCACAAGTGACTGAAACAGATTTTTCCGTAACTATGGATTTTTCACCATCTATAGTTTTTGGCTTATTCTGTTTCACTTTTGGATTATCATGAAAGAGATCACTTTTAGAACCTTTCACATCCAAATCCATTTTTCCAAAGAACCTTTTAAGTTCTAACATCATGGATACTGCCTTTTCCATAGTCATGGAATTTTCTGGGAGATCATTCCTTTCCACACTCAAAGCATCATTGGCTTTCTTTGGTACCCACTTTTGAGTACGTTTAGGAACAATATGAACCTTCTTCCCATTACTCTCTTCTAGATTTCTCGGAAGAGAATTGGATTGACTATTCTTTTGAAAGTTAGTCTTTCTCCAATTGGGAGCATCAAATCTTGTCTTCGTCTTTACGAAATTATCCTTTTAGTAACCATTACGATTATGAAAAGGATTCGTATGACGTTTATAGGCAAATCTAGGTTTATCACAGCACTGATTCCTTTGCCTAAAGGTTGGACAGTAATAACCTGTAACATTAAGGGGATTAGTCTTAACATATGATATTGGTTTCACAACTTCTTGTGATGCCCAAACTAGAACATCATGAAGTTTCTCATTCCTTATACGGAAACGACATCTCCTTTCCAGGTGACCTTTATTTCCGCAATAATGGTAAACATAAGGAATGTTCTTACCTCGATCTGTGTGTGCTGACTTTGGAGGTTGATATACTTTGCTCTTTTGAACCTTAACTGCCGGTGAAGGTATTTCACTTTTGCCACCAGTGAAAATCTTTTGTTGAGAAGAATCACTAGCCTTGACAAATTTTACCTCTTTGCTAATACTTGGAGCATCTATTCCCTTATAGCCCAATCCTCGTGTATCACGATGATTTTTACTTGCTCCTAGCATAGTGGTTAATTTTCTTGAACTAGAGTTGAACTTTTTCAAGTCATCTTCCAACATCTTGATTTTATCAAGAGCAGTAGCTAAATCAGCCTCAAGGTGTTTTTCTCGAGCGAGATAAGCGCTTTCTCTGTCATCAAAACTAATTTGTTGAGAGTTAATCCTCGCTTCAGATTCTGCAAGTTTCTCTTCCAACGAAAAGTAATTTTGATAAAGGTTATCACATTCAAGTGACTTCATACGTAGGTTTTCCTCATAATCTGTGAGGGTCGATTCGTTAGAACGATTCGAAACATAAACACCTGCGTAACATCTTCTCAATTTCTTGTTTGCACGACAAAGATTAGTCAGAATAGGTGTGACATGAGAAGTTTTCATCTTCTTCTTTTCCACCGAATCCAATAGCTTAAAATACTCTGAGACTTCCTCATCAACATCTCTATCAATATCTGAATCACCTTCATCAGAAAGTTCATCCAACTTTTCTTCTAGGTGTGATTCCCAGTTATCAACAGTTTCTACATCAAGAGAATGTTTAGATATTGACCTAGATGTGACAGTTCTCTCAGGTGAATCCAAGCTTTGAAAAACATCTAGTAATTTCTGAACTGGTACGTTATTAGAGATAGACTCGTCCATAGAGTCAGATCGCTACAAACACAGACTTATAAGGTCTTAAACGTGTTTGCCTGCTCTGATACCAATTGAAAAAGCGGGGGTCTAACAACCACACCCAATATTTCGCTTAGCATTCTGTATGGACTAACTCCAATATACTTTTAAGAGAATCAACTAGACAGTCAGACTCAATCTTAAAAAAAGCATATCCAAGAGTTATATCTCTATTTCTCAATTCAATCTGCAATCAAACAAATAAGAATTTGCGAGCCCGATTAAATATAAGAAATAACTTGGACGGTATCAAAAACAAATATCCAAGTGTCAATCAATTTAATCAACAACCCAAAGGTCGGATTCACAATTGATTGAACTTACGCACAACCTGTGATATTTCAATTATATAAAAATATAATGCGGAAAATAAATAACACAAACACCATAAATTTTGTTAACGAGGAAACCGAAAATGCAGAAAACCCCCGGGACCTAGTCCAGATTTGAACACCACACTGTATTAAGCCGCTACAGACACTAGCCTACTACAAGTTAACTTCGGACTGGAATGTAATTGCGCCCTTACCAATCTCACACTGATCAAGGTACAGTCGCGTTCCTTACGCCTCTGAATCCCAGCAGGACTCTACGCACTTGATTCCCTTAGCTGATCTCACCCACAACTAAGAGTTGCTATGACCCAAAGTCGAAGACTTGATAAACCAATCTGTCTCACACAGAAAAGTTTATTGAATAGATAAATTTGTCTCCCACAAAAATACCTAGAAGTTTTTGTTCCGTCTTTTGATAAATCAAGGTGAACAGGAACCAATTGGTATACCGAACTTATATTCCCGAAGAACAGCCTAGAAATATCAATCACCTCACAATAATCTTAATGGTATGGTAGCGAAACAAGATTATGGAATCACAAACGATGAGATGAAGATGTTTGTGACTGCTTTTTATCTTGCCTATCGGAGAATAAATCTCGAGCAAATCTTAGAGAAGATAGTACTTAATACGATAGAAAACAACAAGATTAGAACACACAACTACAGAGAAAATAGTTGGGTCTGGCTTCAAAATCCCATTGAAGTCTTCAAGTCGTTAACCTACAGGGTTTCGTGAAAAAACTAAGGTTAAAGGAGAATCGACTCTAGTCGTAACTAGTATCACACAGAAGGTGTGGGGATTAGGTTTCCTAGTTGCCAGAGTTCTCCTTTATATAGTCTTCAAATCAGGGTTTGCAATCAATGTTACCTTGGTAACAAAGCATTCAATATTCACCGTTAGATGAAAACCTGATTAGACTCAAGCTAATATCTTTCAACCGTTAGATCAAACTTAGCTTGTTCCACACAAATGAAAAGTGACTTCATTTAGATATGAGTAACCATACCTAAACGTGTACACCTTGTTGGCTCAATAATAGTTAACCAAAGTTAGCCATATGAACACTTTCATATCAACCATATTCATCTTAACCATAACTAGTTCAAATGACTCAAATGAAACTAGTTGTTGTTCAATTGTTTATATTCTGATAGAAGTATACAAGACACAATTGAAGCAAAATCGATTTTTATTTACTCGAGTCAATTCATGAACATTATAGCCACGGTTTGCAAACGATTGCATTCCTTATTATATAAATGTATTAGTTCATGAACAAACCGATTTTAGAACATAACCTACTTAAGTATGCAAACGGGTACGCATACCTAAGTGGCCGGACCAAGTTTGGGTACGCCAGTATGCGAACGGGTATGCATACCTTCCAAAACTCAGTTGAATTTCCGGAACTTGAAACTCACGCCAGTACGCATACTGAGTTCCAGGACTTCCATAACCAACCAGTACGCACACGGGTATGCATACTATGGTTCCCGGACTTGGACAACACATATGCAAGTACGCATACTGTGCTATATCCAATCATGGTTATTTGTTCTAAACTCCCATTTCAATCATTGAAACATTCTCGGAAGACGACAATAGCTGTCTCACACAAAATATTAGCTTCAAAGCAATTTTTAAGTGATCGAATGATCAATACGAAACATTCCGAGTCTACATCAAATGACTGTCTCACACAAATCATGTAAGATGTTACAAGGCAATTTTCACATGATCATCTTTTGACTTTCGTCAAGAATATAAGATGAACTTGGTTAAAGCGAAAGCTTACCAACATATTTCGAGAAATATGTAAGCGAGTTAAATTCAGCTCGAAATATCAAATGTGTATAATCGAAGTCTATATAGCTATACGACTTTTGTCTCAAATAGGAGATAGAGTAGATAGACTTTTGAGTGATAGATGAGTTCAAGTCTCCACGTACCATTTGTTGATGAAGTTCCACAAGCTCCCCTTAGTAGTTCTTCGTCTTCAATCGATGAACGTCGTGAAGTCGAATGCACAACTACACTTACTATCCTAATCCGAGATAGACTAGATATCAAGACTTATAGTTTTGGTAAATAAACTTGACAACAAGCTTGAGATAGCAACGCTTGCGAGTTCGACCGAGCAATGCTCTAACACTCTCTTTTCTTTTTTCTAAGCCAATCTCTCTTTTTGATTTTCCTCTTAGGTTTCTTGGTTGGAGTTGCATATGCATTTTTTTTTAGCAATCCTTGTTTTTGAGACAGTTTTACACTTTGTCTTATTTTTCCCTTTACCATTAGATGATTTTTCAACACCGGAAGACATGTCTATTTTTAAAATGGTTAAATCACTAATGGAGGAAGAGGGAATCAAATTAACAATTAGTGCAATATTAATTGTTTCCTCTTCTTCAGAATCATATGAATCAGAGGTACAACTAATGCCTTGCTCACAGTGTATTTCCTAAGATTAGTACATTCTTTAGCCATGTGACCAAAACCGTTACACTTAAAGTACTGAGGCTAATATTCATCATCTTCTTGATCCTTTTTGTTCTTGACGGGAACTCGATCATGGGGTCGAGAAGATCGATGAGCATCTTTTGTAAATCTCTTATTTCTCTTCTTTAAGAGATCTCGAAACTGTTTAGTGATTAATGATAATGACTTTTCAATTTCATTATCAGAATCTTCTGCAATCAGTTCATCAGAATCAACCAACAATCTATCTTTCTCCATAAGAGCTTTTGGAAGTTTTGCAGCTTTAAAAGCAATTCTTTTAGCTTGAATAGATTGTGATTCATGATAAAAAAATCTTTAACTTTCCAATGAGTGTGCTTCGTGAAAGTGTTGAAAGATCTTTTGCCTCTATGATTGCATGCTTCTTAGATTTGTATCTAGATGGCAACGATCTGAGAATTTTGCACACTATATCTTTTTTTCAGAAATAGTCTTTCCAAGAGAGAAAGAGGCATTAACTATCTCAGATAGTTTAATGTGAAACTCTTCAAAAGTGTCGTTGTCATCCATTCGAAGGTTTTCCCAATCAGAAGTGAGAGTTTGAAGTCTAGCTTCCTTTTCTGATGTGTTACCTTCGAATACGATTTGAAGGTTATCCCAAGCTTCCTTTGAAGTTTGGCATGTTGATACATGATATTGTAGATCACGACTTACAGCATGTATAATAGCATTCAAACCATATGAATTTTGCTTTGCAAAAGCCTTTTATTCGTTTGTATAATCCACTAAGCGTTTAAACTCAGTTTCTGAATTTTCTACTTTCGGGCGATTATAACAATCGACGACTAATAGCCAAGTATTAAAGTCTCGTGATTGAAGAAAAGATCTCACAACAGATTTCCACCATAGATAGTTTGTTCCGTCAAATCTTGGCGGTACGTAACTGAAATCGATTCATGTGCACTCGAGTTCATTTCTTATAGGTTGGATCGCACCAAACACAGATTATTAGATCTTTTCGTGTTTGCCTGCTCTGATACCAATTGAAAAGACGAGGGTACCCAAATACACCACAATATTTAATTTATCCACCTATAAGTCCTCTACCGAAAGTGATTGTCTATAGACTGAGTCGATACAATACAACAAATCGGTTCACACTTCGTGTGATTGTCTATGAATACAAGATTGAGACAATATGACAACGAAGTATGATACTTGATAATAGGTGACTAACCAAACTCTATAGAATCAATATCAAGTATGTACGGAGTTAACGTTTGTGTATTTTATTTTAAATTATAATAACAACAATTATAATTGCGGAAAGGTAAAGTAAATGACACAACAAGATTTTATTAACGAGCAAACCGCAAATGCAGAAAAACTCCAGGACCTAGTACAGAATTGAATACTCTCAGAATTAAGCCATTATACAAAATCTAAACCAACTTCGTATAGTTGAGGCCAAGCAACTACCCCTAGTTCACTTAGTTTCCTCAATATCCCTGCGCTTTCGACTTCGATGAGTGCACGCACAGGAACAATTCCCTTGGATCGTATTCCAAACAGTAAATGAACAACAAAATTTGTTTGGTAACGACTCTATGATTCTTTAAGATAAGATATATCAAGTTATATGCAAAGGCTCTTCCGTTTGAGCTAATAAACTCCTTTGCCTGGTTAGATCAATCCAATCTCTATTACCTAAGTAATAAGATTCGGATTTGTAACAATCAAAATAGATCTCAAGAGAACTATTAGGCGTTACCGATCTCACGCAACTAATGAATCGAATAAATCTGATTCTAGTTGGATCCCAGCTGATCAAGGTTTGTGCAACAAACAAAGATATGAGAAACAATAGGAAATCTTCTTCGTCTTCAAATCTTCTTTAATCTTCAATTAAAATCTGTACAACACCACTTGAATCTCTTGTGATCAATCACGCACAGAACGGAGTCTGTTAATAATGTATTATCACAAGATGTCTTTACATCTACAAACAGTTCTAAAGATCCCGTCGATACTTCGATATAGTTTGAGTGAATCTTATATCAGAAGAGAAGATTCCCAATAATAAACAAACTAGGTGCAATCAAAGTTTCAACAACCGTTAGTCAATCAAATCAATCGAAAACTAATAACACTGCAATTATCTAGTTTCCAACCAACGGTACTCGTAGAGCTACTTGATCCCACATAAGTCTTTAAACGAGCGGTCATAAGAGATTTCCCCTAATTAAGGTACTTTCCTCTCCGATTAGATGGCTCCACCAGAAACAACAAAAACATGAAGTTTGCCAGGTTCTTAGGATGGTTTGCTAGAAATGCAAACTTAGGTATTTATAAACCAAGGATGTTTGTCAACCAAGGAATTTCCAAAACCGAAAGTATTCTCAAGATATCCAATAAATGCCCATTCGGTTTTCATAATTCCAGTAAATGCTTTGTCCAATATTTTCCGAAATCTCTCAATAGAAAATATCCAATTAGTAAATGCACATTACTAAGTTTTATTCTCTAGAGATATGCATTTAATTGCTGGTAATCAAAGCATATAAAACTAACAACCTCAATTAAAAGATTCTTAATTTATTTCGGAACAGGATCTCCTTGAGTACTAAGGAATATCTTTGAACAATAAAAGATAAGAGTTACTGTTCGTGTTCAAAGTATGTTGACATATCTTCTTTGTAAATCCTATTTCATATTTATAATCTTTGAATCGATTATACCACACTTCCAAACAAGTTTAGAATTGGTTCATCTGTATTCAATGACAACTATGTGATTGATCAAATATCAAATCACATCCATGGTTCAATTGGTTCTACCAATCACTAGGATCGGTTATACCCTAATATGTAAGCACTTGTGATCGGTCACACAAGTTACCAGGACAGGTTACATCAGTTACCAGGATCGGTTACATCAATTACCAGGACCCGTTACCATATACACACGGTATTGCTTGTGATCGGTCACACCAGTCACTAGGATCGGTTACACCAATTACCAGGATCGGCTACACCAATTACTAGGACCGGTTACACCAATTAAAAGGATCGATTACACAACTTCTCTGTGATCGGTCACACCAATTGCGGATATCGATCATACCATCTCAGGTGATTACTTAGGATCGGTTACACTAATTAATCAAAACTATTCATACCAAATCATAAGTCAGGTATTGTGATTAATTATACCAAGATACATAAAAAAGTTACGATCGGTTCTACCATCTCACACATATTGGTAATCCAAATATTTGCAATGAATAGCCGTACCAATAAGCCTAGCGATTTCCCTTTCAATTCATAAAACAAGTTCATCAATGCACTTCCTTTAAATAAATGTAAAACATTTTTTCCTAGGATGAAATCTTCACCTTTACCCATTCACATAATCATAACAACATTCATAAGATTATGTCGATGTCATATCTACGAAGTTCAAAAGATAAGCGTTATACTTCGTAATCTAATTCCCTAATACTAAGATCATGTGATCATATCTCACTACTAGAGTTATATATATATATATATATATACACAGCTTCGTAGTTATGTTTTCAATATAGCACGACTTGAAAGATACGTTAGGAATGAAACAGTTCAAGTCAGTATTACTAACCTCAAGAGGAAGGATGATGTCGTCGTTGTAGCTCGTTACTTCTTCACGTTCTTCAGGTCTTCGAGTAATACTTGTATGTCTCAACATTCCTAGACTTACTAGTCTAACCTAAACAAAGTTGTCTCTAGTACATAATCAAGCGACTCTTAGATGAGTTTTGACTCACTAAAATATGACAACCAAACCTGACATACCAACGCTTGGTGGGATCAACCGAGCAATGCTCTAACATCTTGAGACTGTATTTGAAGGGAATGATTCCGAAAGAGAAGCTCGACTTCTATCTCTTTCTTCTGAATGGGAATTCCTTAAAATGAATGATAACGATACCTTCGAGGAGTTTAACTCTAAACTTCCTGAGATTGTCAATGCTTCTTTCTCACTTGGAAAGACTATACCTGAAAAGGAAATAATATGCAAGATTCTCAGATCGTGACCATCCAGATACGAGTCTAAGAAACATGTGATAGACGCATTTATGTGTCTATTTTCATCTCTTTTGTGTATACTGTTAGTACCCATTTCTGTACTAATTTTGGTATTTTACCCCTTTGTAGGTGTTTTTGGAGGAATAGGCTTTTGCGGCAAAATTGGCTCGAAAAGTTGTTAAAGGCTCCTGGGAGGACATTTGCTATTCGGACTCTCATTTTGGATAAGGGGTAACCCATTTCCAAGCAGCTGCTAAGTACAGACCGGGTCTGGATAGGGGGAGGTCACATTTCTTCACGTTTTCAAAAACAGAAAAATGGCGGGAAAATTTTCAGAAAACAGACGATTTTGTGGATGGATTGTTGATCGATTTTTAGGGAGATTAAAGGGCTGAATTTGATTGGGTTTGTTACTATGGACTTAACAGGCGAGGTAAGGGTGTTGGAATGGATCCAAAGTGGCTAGAACTCGAATTGGAAGCGAAAAAAGGTTAAAAATATCACGGTTTATTTTGGGAAAGTTTCTTGGTTTATTTTTGGAAACTTACGTGAAGAAGAGGAAGGAAACTCTTCTTAGAGATTTGTTTCTATCACGGGAGGAGTTTGGACAGCTGAGAACACGTGAAACAGAAGAAAAAAAAGAAATATCGCAACTTGCTGTGGAGGAAAAAACCAAAGTTATTCTCGAATTTTCTTTGCTCTACTATGTATAAAAGGGTTGGTTCGAGTCCTAGGAAGGTAACCAAGACCTTAGGGGAAAGTTTAGAGCCTTAGAGAAGCAAGAAAAATCATTAGAAGAGGATCGGGTTCTGCTGCTGCTGCTGTTGCCGGAGAAGACGAAGAACACATAACAGCGGAAAAAGAAAGTTGCAGAGGCAGACTTATTTTCAGTGACAACGAGTTACGGTCGCATCATCCTGCAGTCACCGAAGCTCTTCAGCAACGATTCCGTCCACTGTATTAGACTTTCAGCGACTACAGTATACCCTTTTCTCTCTTGTAATCAACTTTTGAACACCAAAGATGTATTTTGAGAACACGATTAATATGAGGAGCTAAACCCCTTAGCCGAGGCGACGGAGGAAGCCATTGTTCCATGAAAAGTGGTATAGTTCTATTTTAATTATTTATTGCAATTATTTTACATGATTATTTGCATAGAACTTAAAAGAAAAATTGATTTTTTATTGAGTAGTTGTGAGTTGTTTTGATGGAACATGCTAGGTTTTAAAACTTTTGATGTTTCATGCTTTGTGATTACAACTACTACTTCAAAAATCTATTAGAGGCAAATTTTAGAATCACTTTAAAGAAGAATATTGCATGAATATTGATTAGAGTTTATCAATTAATTGGTCAATGGTGGAATCCAGAGTCTCGGTATTTTCTTATTATTGTTGAAACAATTTTATTTAATTCTCAAAAATCCTTCACAAGCCCGAGTTGAACGAACTTTACTCACCACTTTCACTACAACTTAAAATTCACATCAATTTTTGGCGCCGCCGACGCGGACTTGTTTTTAGGGTTTTAGATTTATTTTTATTTTTATTTATTTTTGTTCTATTTTACGTTTTTGGGTATTTGTCTTTTGTCTACAGGTTTTGGAACGTAAAGAAAAAAATTGAGCCAAGGAATTTGGTAATTTCGTAAAGACTTGGAGCAGAAGATTAAAGCGAAAAGAACGGAAAAGAATACAATTTTATTTTAGTTATTTTATTTATTTTTTATTTTAGGGTTTTGTTTATTTTATTTTATTTTAGAAAAAATAAATAAATTGTATTAGGGTTTCTTTATTTTATTATTTTGTAATTTTTTTCTTTTTTTGGACTTTTTGGACATTGGACACTATTTTTAATTTTAATTTTTATATACCCTACGGAAGGGTATCCTTTAATTATAAAACTGTTTGCAAAGAAGGAGGACAATTACGATATTGTCTCTGCACCTTGGGTTCGTACACTGACACAGGAGTCAGTGGCCCGAGTCGACTACAACCGATTCATCCCCCGTCTGGAACGGGAGGTAAGATTCTGAACACTCGCGAGTCCCCTGTCAGCGAGTTACTGTATTCCTTAAGGTGCATATCTGCTGAGGACCTGAATACGGATATTTACTTTTCTAGTAAAGGGCAAGGCCTGGCCATACAAGATAAGAGTTCGGATTTCATCACCATTCTCTTCTTGCCCGCCTTAGGAAAACGATACCGAACGCGAACCTAAGCTTAAAATATTGACTAGAACGAGACCGATAGGGTAACGAGCTTGTAGGAAAGTCGTTCAAAAGGATCGTATTGGGTATTTTGTTAGCCTAACTCAAAGTTCAGGAAGATTACTGTAAGTCGATTAGAGCCGCCTTGTAACCCAAGGAAGCGTTGCCAAAGAGGTAGGGGTATCAAAGCTCCTCTGAGCTTCTCCTACTTCTCTTCGACTTACTTTATTCGGATAGTCCTACGAGGTTTGTTAAAATTGTACCCAGTTGCCTCTTGGAAGAGTAGAAGCTGGTCTAGAAACAATCTAAGTGGAGCCATCATGCTTTTTGTTTGCTAGAAATCAATAGGGTTGATTTGGTTGAGTCGTCCATGATTTGTGATTGCTTATCCTTCCAATTTTAGGAAAATCTTGTGTATGCCTGAACGTAAAAGAAACGCCCTAGGTAGATTTGTAAAAGAAAAACCTAGCAGTTCTAAGCGTCTCGATTACCTTAATCTAGAAGGTCCAATTTTTGGAGAGTCCTGTGTTGAACATTCTCCTGAAGAGAGAATTCCTAATACTCCGATAGTTCCAGAGATGGCTACTTTGAAAGCTTTGTTAAATCCGACTAGGACCACTCGTCCCTCGTGTATTAAGTTAGCTGACACAGAAGCCAATTATGAGCTTAAACCTGGGACCATACAGATGCTCCCAATCTTTTTAGGGAAAGAAAATGAAAACCCTTATTTCCATGTTAGGGATTTTGAAGAAATTTGCAGTACCCTAAGAATTAGAGGCTTAGATGATGATGCTTTGAAACTTAGGTTATTTCCCTTTTCCCTGAAAGATAAAGCCAAATCGTGGCTGTATAGTTTGACTTCTGAGTCAATCGAAACATATGAACAACTTACATCTGCCTTTTTCAATAAGTTTTTCCCTAGGCATAAGACATCGTCTATTAGGACGCAAATCTGCACATTCTCACAACAAGAGGGAGAATCTTTGTATAGGTATTTGGAAAGGTTCAATGATTTGTTAACACAATGTCCTCACCATGGTTTAGAAAAGGTTAGGCTAGTTCAGATCCTTTATGAGGGTTTAGATTATCCCACAATATCCACGGTTGAAGCTTTGTGTACAGGTGGGTTTGAGAACCAAACTGTTGATGCGGCAATGGCATTTTTGAATGAAGCCGCCGAAAAGACCCAACAGTGGGAAAATAGTAGGGAACCCCGGAAAACAATTCTTCTAAGCAGAGGAAACGTTAATAGAATAGAAGGAGGCTCTGAATCAGATGTCAAGATTGTAGCGATAGCTAAGAGGTTAGAAGCTCTAGAAATGGGTCACGCTAGTGGTAGGTTGGAGCCTTTTTGGGAAGGCCAGAATAATGCAGAGCAAGCCAATGCTCTTTATAATAACACTAGATTCGATAATCGTCAGAAATTTGACCCATATTCAGAAACCTATAATCCTGGGTGGAGAAACCATCCGAACTTTGCTTGGTCTAAGGGCCAGAATCAAGGTCAGTTTAGAAACTCTAATGCTCCACCAGATTTTAGTTATGCTAAGAATCCTTTGGGACAAGGTCAATTTCAGAATCAGTCGGATAAGAAAATCCTTAGCCTAGAGGAGTCTCTCGTGTTGTTAACTCAGCAAACTGCAAAATTTCAGCAATCAGTAGAACTAAGTCTACAAGCTAGTAACAAGATAGGATAATAAAATAGTTAGGCTATTTCCGAGTTAAAAACCCAGGTTAGTTTGATAAATGAGTCTTTGAGAGAAAAAGGTAGGTTTCCTAGTCAAACACAACCCAACCCTAGAGGAGTTCATGAAGTAGGTAATAAACCTTCGAATCAATTGAATTCTATTAGAACCCTTAGGAGTGGTAGAATTGTAGACAACAAGGTAACCATGCCCGATAGTGAACCTACTGTAGTTCAACCCTCAGGATCTCACCCCTCAGGACCACCCATAGCTGAAGAGACCGATAAAGTTTCTGATGATGTAAATTCGGCCCCTGGGAGGTCTGATTTTCTACCTAGAGCCCCATTTCCACAACTACTAGTACCAACAAAGAATGAATCCAACTTTAATGACATTATGGAGGTTTTAAAGAAAGTTACCATAAACCTTCCGTTACTAGAAGCAATTAGGCAACTTCCGGCTTATGCCAAGTTCCTCAAGGATATGTGTACGCGAAAGCGAAAGCTTAGTGTCCCTAAAAAAGCCTTTTTAGCCTGTCATGTAAGTTCGATCATTCAGAACACCACAACTCCTAAGTATAAAGACCCAGGTGCCCCTACCATTGCTTGCACGATAGGAAAACACAGGGTAGAAAAAGCTTTACTTGACTTAGGAGCTAGTGTGAACTTACTTCCGTACCATGTGTACTTACAACTGGGACTTGGTGAATTGAAACCCACCAAGATAACACTGCAGTTAGCTGATAGGTCTGTTAAAATTCCTCGTGGTGTGATAGAAGATGTTCTTATTGAGGTCGACAAGTTTATTTATTCTGTGGATTTTGTAGTCCTAGATACACAACCTGTCCCTGACCCAGAGAATCAAATACCGGTGATTTTAGGTCGCCCATTTTTAGCCACGTCTAATGCCGTTATCAACTGTAGGACCGGACTTATGAACATATCCTTTGGTAATATGACCACTGAACTAAATGTATTTAATGTTACTAGACAACCTTCTGATGATTTAGAGGAAGTGAATATGATTAGTACTTTGGTTCAGGATAATTGGGACGACACTTTGTTTGGTGATTCTTTAGATGAATTTGATGAGACAATTATCTTAGGTTAGATAGATGACCAAACTTTAGAACTAGAAGAAGCTCTCGAATATTTTAAGGACTCTACAGACCCAGAAATTCAGTCACTAGTGTTAGGTCTTTCTGTGGGTAATGATGACTCTAAGTTTGGGGGTAGAGAACTGGAAGAAGCTCTTGATTATTTTAAAGACTCTGAGGATCCAGAAATTCAAGCAATAATTAGAGGTTTGTCTGAGAATACTGACTACCCTAATTTTGGGGGTAGCGATGGTCAAGTATCTTTATTAGAAGTCCCTAACTTGGGACTCGAGTCCAGTGTGCCTTAGGTATTACTTAAGTCTGTCCCGACTCCACAACCCGATCCTCCTGATACAATCCAGGAATTGGGAACTCATAGTTCGGAAAAATATGTTTGTCAAGACACTCACATGAAGCCTAAGAGGGCGTCACAGATTAACCCAGTTGTCTTGCAAGAAAGTTTAGACCAGGTTGTGCTCCATCTGTTAATTTTTCTAATCCTGTGCAGTTGTCTCATATTAGTGGCAGTGCTATTCGGTTCTGATGACCCACAGTTATTTCGACTACTGATATATGATTTGAAAGGTAATTAGCCATTTCATGGTACTTGATGTCCTGGCTGAAGACTTTAAACTTAGCACTTCTTGGGAGGTAACCCATGGTTCATGCAACACGGTAATATCTTTCCTTAACTCTTTTTCTTAAAATGGTAACAGTTTCTCCTTGTTCATGCTTTTAATTTTATCTTTAGAACATTGAGGACAATGTTAGATTTAAGTTTGGGGGTATGGGAGAAACTTTTTAGTTGCATTATAAACTCCAGAGCCTAGAAATTTATGCCTATTAAGGATGGCACTAACCAATCTAAGTGGATGGAAGCATTTTGGTTTAGGAGTTGAGGAACCAATCTGATTAGATGGAAACATCTGTAAGAGTCTATTCATAAAAGCACAGAGCTCAGGTGTTAGAAATAACATGATAGTTTCGCCATATCTCGTTGAGTCCTTTTCATTTCTATTTTTATTTTCTTTTCTTTTAAAAATATGTTTCTCTAAGTGATTAGGTGGGGCTCACGATTCAAGTTGTTACCAATGCTAGGGTGAAATAGAGTGATTGAGATACAAAAAAAACAAAAAAAAACAAAAAAAAAAAGAGAGAGAAAAGACCAGACCAATTAGACCAATCGGAATAAATAACACTTGGATAGCAATATGTGTGTGTTCTCCCTGTCTCCGTCGCCTAAACAAGCGTGGAATGCAGGATCCAAGGGAATTACCATGTAATCTGCTGACAAGAAGCATGCGCTTGGATCCACAAGATCTAATCATGTCGTTAGTTCTAAAAAAATTAAAAATTAAAAATTAAATAATAAATGTGTGTTCAATAAATCGACCGCTGGTTCCCTTGTATATGCCAGACGAGTTGATCTAGAATTAGGATTATCGACCACTGGTTCCCTTGTATATGCCAGTTGTGTTGATATTAGTCAGACCGGTATCTCAGACCATTAGGATAGGTTCATCTTGGTGGAGGCCTTCAGACAGATATGAGAAAACACCGTTCACCTAGTCAACATCAAAACCAGCTATGTTTTTCTATATCCATCTCTTAATCTTTCCATGTGATTTGTTGACTCCGGATATTGATGTCCATAGTGCAACTATCTTAGTAGAGCTCTGTCACTTATATATGAATTTTAGTATACGTGAGTGCAAACTTGTATACAGCAATTGGAATTTCGCATCAGGGTACTTCCTCCCGTAATCAATAAGTATGCCAACCAAGGAGGTTCTTTTGTGCATTCCAAGGTTCTGTGTAGATAGCTAGGGTCTGGAGTAAAGGTTTTGTGGGTACACCTCTGGTAAACCCTCCCGAGACTATAACTCGGCCACTAGGGCCACCTAGGGGTTTAAGGCTTATTGCACATACTAAGTGCAATCGACGATGCATGCGACAGTGAGTTAGGATTTTATTTTGTAGTTTTGATTTGCTCGGGACTAGCAAATAATAAGTTTGGGGGTATTTGATAGACGCATTTATGTGTCTATTTTCATCTCTTTTGTGTATACTGTTAGTACCCATTTCTGTACTAATTTTGGTATTTTACCCCTTTGTAGGTGTTTTTGGAGGAATAGGCTTTTGCAGCAAAATTGGCAACGCCAATTTTTGACAAAGAAACTTTCTATACTTTGCCATAATAAAAGCCAATGATCTTTCTATACTTTCTCAAAGCTCTCTTGTAGGAAAGCTAAAGATCTTTGACAAAGAAACTCTGCTGAAGAACCGAAATGTTGGATATGATATCTCAGTTAGTACAAATCAATCTTCCAAAGAAGTAAGTATAAATCTGACTGGGTAACGTTGTCAGGAGGATGAAATACTTTTTGAAAAAGAGCTTAACTCAACAATTGTTCTCCTAACACAACGGATTAAGGATGTTTTATTGAATAATAAATCTAGTCCTGATGTATTACCTTTTTGTCATGATAAAGGTAATGAAGAAATCCAATGTTTCAAGTGCCGTGGATTCGACATATGGCAAAACATTGTTCTAGCAGAAAAGCTCAGAAGTGCGACAAGGCTTACATCTCTACCCTAGATGATATCCCAGAGGAAAAACCCTATGAAGGAATGCAATGCACTTCTTGCCAATTCTAACAGTGATGCATCTTGTGAGTCTGATCAACTCCTAAGGAACTGTTTAGAAAAACTTGAGTTGGGAATTAAGGAAAGTCGGAGATTAAGTCTAGAACTTGAAAACCTTATGAAATCCCTATCAGATAAAACTCAAGAGGTAAAGTCTGAGCAAGAAAAATTGGTTGACATTCCAAAGGGGTCAGAAGTTAACAAAGGAAAAGGTAATTCTTCTGACAATATGTTAAGTTTTTTATGTGAGGAAATAGCCACACTGCAATCTTCCATGGAAATCTCCAACAAAATAGATTCATCAAGGCACTTCGTAAGGGCATAAAGATTTTGAAGGCTGATGAGTTTATTAGATCTAAAAAAAAAAGAGTGCAGACTCTTGCAATAACAAGAGAAAGAAAGAACACAAAGAAACACAATCCATTGTGTTCATAAATCATCATAAGGATGTCTTTGTTACCTATGGTGAGATTTATCCTCACCTCAACACACACTGATTTTGTTGAAAAATTGCATCCTCACTTGTTGCCCAAAATCTGTTTGTGAGGAGGCATAAAATTGGGCAGAATTTGCAAATATGTTCTTTAGGTAACAATAATCTCATAAGCGATATCTTTTACTTTTGGGATAAATATATTCGGTTTCCATAAACCAAATTATATCGCCCCTTTATTTTCTCCTATCTTATATATATATATATATATTCTTCTTGTCTGAAAGAAGACTATCATGCATCAATGGAGAAATCGATAAAGGAAGGGTCATCTCTAGATGATTTAGCACTTTGTGCATCGGTTATGACTGAAACCCGAGATGTCTCACAACATGATAATCTTCAAGATTCTCTGAGAAAACAAATTCTTACTGTTAGAAGTTGTATTAGACACCATGAGCTAATGATAAAGGATTCAAAAGAAGTATTAGCTGATCTTCATTCTCAACTGTTTGGGATGAACAAATCTTCTATTGGAAAAGAAATTGCTTAGAAGAATTTGAATACAGAATTCGAAAGCAGTCTCACAAGACACACGATTAAAGAAAGATAGACATCAGTTTTTGATTTATTTCAATTATTGTATAAGGTCTATTTTTGAATAAAACTATCATTATTTATGAATAAAATCATTATTTTATAATTTTTCTTGTGATAGTTTCCGATTACATAGCCTGTGCATGAATGTCTATATTTTTGCTATGTGTTTTCGGTTTATGGGATGTCTGATTTCGGCTTTCATAACCTTAATATTCGATCTCATATGATGAGAACCCTTATGGTTTGTGTGGCTTTTTGATTTAGCGGGATTAAGTTCTAGCCCATGTTGGTAGGCTTTATCAAAGGATCATAAGGTGTTCCGATTGAAACTCATATGTGAAAAGTCACAATATTTTGAATCAATTTGTGTTTTCATGAGTTGTGTGTTTCGGGTTTTCAACTTTTGCTATCAAAACGCATTAGTTAAAAACCGATTCAACCTTTCTCTGGTAAAGGTTGCCTTTGTTGTTGTTCTTTTGTTCTTGCGAGAGGATGACAACATACTGGGGGAGAGTTCTAACTTGAACTTGCACTTAATGATATATCTTTATGGGGAGAAGAGGATGCGGAATCTGAGGTAACAAATTTGTTAATTAATCGTTTTCCTGTTTAAGAAAAGCCTGTTTATATTGCATATATTTTGCTTTTGCTTACCAAAATTTCGGTACAATTGATATATTCCATTATGATGTGTATGGATGTGTTTGTGTGTGTGATTCAATTGTTTACGGCTAAGAAAAACTGTGTCAATTTATTTGGCTTATTGTTTGGTATCTTCTTTATTGTTTGGTATCAAGTGTTTTTGCTTAACGAAATTTCGGTGCAATTGCGGTACTATAATGTCTATGTTTGTTTCAGTTGCTTTCGGTTAAGAAAATAATTGTGCAAGTCAATTTATTTTGGTTTGTATGTATTTTTTATGGATTAACAAAATTCGGGATCATTTGTTTAGTACAATTCGATTCCGGATAAGAGAAACTAAGTTAATTCTGATCTTAGTTAGACTTATCTAATTAAAGGATTCGGTTATTCAAGTCTAATCGAATGCCTTGACAAGAAATACTAGTTCACCAACCTAGTGCTTGTCTTGTCTAAAGATAAAGGTCTAAGTTATTGTGTGAATAATTAGAACCTGATAAGAGAAATAAAGTTAATTCTGATCTTTATTTTGGTCTTATCGAAATAAGCGATTGTATGTTTACAATCGGTTTAACAAGGGAATTAAGTTTCTTAGTCAATTTGTTAAAATATTAGGGAAAATTGCTTTGGGCAATGGTTTTCCTTGATAACGTATTAAAACTAAATTACTTGTAGTTTCGGTTTTAATATTGGTTATCTAAAGTGGTATGTGAAACCTTCGTGCTTAACTCTTATAGGTTGTTTACAAGTCTTTTAGATTTGTAAGATCCTTTCGGTTTGACCTATATTTGCTCGAACCTTTGTCATTTTGTGACAAAAATGGAAAAAAATATATGGAGTAAACAAGTGATTTGCAATCACTAAAGAAAGGACAATTGTGCTTAAATGTTATATCTAACGAAAGAGTAAAGCATTGACTAAGGGGGAGAAACTATCATATTGCTGTGTAGTTATTTGGACTACAAAAGGGGAATAACAAAGATGTTCGGATTGAATATCTACCTATCTTACCTTCAGGGGGGGTATAAGCTTTGTTATTCAGATGTCAACAATGACATTTATTGATTGAATATATGCAGGTTATTGTGCTGTTGAAACTTGGAATCAAGCATATGTATAATGAATTCTTGTATTTTGTTTATCCATATGTATTAAGAGTTTTGTCACTAAAATTGACAAAGGGGGAGATTGTTAGAGCATAGCTTGGTTGAACCCACCAAGCGTTGGTATGTCAAGTTTGGTTATCATATTTTATTGACTCAAAACTCATCTAAAGTCGCTTGATAATGTATTAGAAAACAACTTCGTTTAGGTTATACTAGAAAGTATAGGAATGTTGAGACATACAAGTATTACTCGAAGACCTAAAGAATGTGAAGAAGTAACGAGCTACAACGATGACATCATCCTTCCTCTTGAGGTTAGTAATATTGACTTGAATTGTTTCATTCCTAACGTATCTTTCAAGTCGTGCTATATTGAAAACATAACTGCGAAGCTGTGTATGGATATATTACTCTAGTAGTGAGATATGATCATAGTATTAGGGAATTAGACTACGAAGTATAACGCTTATCTTTTGAACTTCGTAGACATGGCATCGACATAATCTTATGAATGATGTTATGATTATGTGAATGGGTAAAGGTGAAGATTTCATCATAGGAAACAATGCTTTACATTTGTTTAAAGGAAGTACATTCATGAACTTTTTTTATGAATCGAAAGGAAATCGCTAGGCTTATTGGTACGGCTATTCATTGCAAATCTTTGGATTACCAATATGTGTGAGATGGTAGAACCGATCGTAACTTTGTTATGTATCTTGGTACAACTAACCACAATGCCCGACTTATTATTTGGTATGACTAGTTTTGTTTAATTAGTGTAACCGATCCTAAGTAATCACCTGAGATGGTATGATCGATATTTGTAATTGATATGACCGAATCTAATAATTGGTGTGACCGATCACAGACAATTGTGTAATCGATCCTTGTAATTGGTGTAACCGGTCCTAGTAATTGGTGTAACCGATCCTAGTGACTGGTGTGAGTGATCGCAAGTAATACCATGTATATATGGTAACCAGTCCTGGTAATTGATGTAACTGATCCTGGTAACTTGTGTGACCGAACACAAGTGCTTCCATATTAGGGTATAACTGATCCCAGTGATTGGTAGAACCGATTAAACCCATGGATGTCATTTGATATTTGATCAATCACATAGTTGTCTTGGAATACAAATGAACCAATTCTAAACTTGTTTGGAAGTGTGATATAATCGATTCCAAGATTGTAAATATAAAAGAGTATTTACAAAGAAGAGATGTCAACATACTTTGAACACGAATAGTAACTCTTATCTTTTATTTTTCAAAGATATTCCTTAGTACTCAAGGAGATCCTGTACCGAAATAAATTAAGAATCTCTTAATTAAGGTTGTTAGTTTTATATGCTTTAATTATCAGCAATTAAATGCATATCTCTAGAGAATAAAAATTTGTAATGTGCATTTACTAATTGGAGATTTTCTATTGAGAGATTTCGGAAAATATTGGACAAAGCATTTACTGAAATTATGAAAACCGAATGGGCATTTATTGTATATCTTGAGAATACTTTCGGTTTTGGAAATTCCTTGGTGTACAAACTTCTTTGGTCTATAAATACCTAAGTTTGCATTTCTAGCAAACTATCCTAAGAGCCAGGCAAACTTCATCTTTTTGTTTTTTCTGGTGGAGGCGTCTAATCGGAGAGGAAAGTACCCTAATTAGGCCAAATCTCTTACGACCGCTCGTTTAAAGACTTATGTGGGATCAAAAAGCTCTACGAGTACCGTTGGTGGGAAACTAAATAATTGCAGTGTTCTTAGTTTTCGATTGATTTGATTTACCAACGGTTGTTGAAACTTTGATTGCACCTAGTTTGTTTATTCTTGAGAATCTTCTCTTCTGATATAAGATTCACTCAAACTAGATCGAAGTATCGACGGGATCTTTAGAACTGTTTGTAGATTTAAAGACATCTTGTGATAATCCATTATTAACAGACTTCGTTTTGTTCGTGATTGATCACAAGAGATTCAAGTGGTGTTGTGCAGGTTTTAATTGAAGATTAAAGAAGATTTGAAGACGAAGAAGATTTCTTATTGGTTTCTCATATCTTTGTGTTGCACAAACCTTGATCGGCTGGGATCCAACTAGAATCAGATTTATTCGATTGATTAGTTGCATGAAATCGGCATCACTTTATAGTTTCTTATTGGAATCTATATCGATTGATTGCGAATCTAAACTTGACTGCTTCGGTAGTTATTGGATAGATTGATCTAACCAGGCAAATGAGTTTATTAGCTTAAACGGAAGAGCCTTTGCATATGAGTTGAGATATCTTTATCTTAAAGAATCAATAGAGTTGTTACCAAACAGATTTGTTGTTCCTTTACTGTTTGGAATACGATCTCAAAGGAATTGTTCCAGTGCGTGCACTCATCGAAGACGAAAGTGCAGGGATACTGAGGAAACTAAGTGAACTAGGGGAAGTTGCTTGGTCTCAACTATACGAAGTTGGTTTAGATTTTGTATAAAGGCTTAATTCTGAGAGTATTCAATTCTGGACTAGTTCCCGGGGTTTTTCTGCATTTGCGGTTTCCTCGTTAACAAAATCTTGCTATGTCATTTACTTTTCTATTTCCGCAATTATAATTGTTTATTATAATGAGAAGTAAAATACACAAACGTTAACTCCGTACATACTTGATAGTGATCCTATAGAGTTTGGTTAAGTCCGAACCTATTATCAAGTATCATACTTCGTTGTTGTATTGTCTCGATCTTGTATCCATAGTCAATCACACAAGTTATCTTGTTGTCGTATTTTCTCGATCTTGTATCCATAGACAATCGCACGAAGTGTGAACCGATTTGTTGTATTGTTTCGACTCAGTCTATAGACAATCACTTTCGGTAGAGAACTTATAGGTGGATAAATAAAAGATTGTGGTGTATTTGGATACCCTCGTTTTTTCAAAATCGATCTCTCAGCTCCTCCGACGAAGAAAATCAAAGGCTTCAAAACTAAAAAAAAAATAGAAACGAATATACAAAAACGGAAGGTTATTTTCGGAATGAATAAAAAACCAAAACAAAATTTCAAAAAAATATGGGTCTCTGAGAAATATTCACCAACGAAATGGGTGCACGATTTAATTTTTCCGCCCGTAGGTTTTTAGATGAAAAAATCTAATACTTAGGATATTTGAATCGTATGAAGCCCAAAACTCAAAACTTTGAAGCCCAGTTCATAAAGAAAAAAAAAGCAAAGAAAAAATATGTGTAAAATTGGTGTATGCTGAAATAAAACACCATAAAAAAATGCGAATGCTGTGTCAGATCCGTCGTCTTCTTTTTCAACATCAATTTTTTCTCACAAACCCTCCCCCTCCCCCCCCCCCCTTAAATTCTCAACATAGGCGATCATGGCTGGAAGTAGCAGCAGTAATGATGATTTTATCGAAGGAAAGGTTCATTGGCCAATCGAGTTGCAAAATATCAGTCTTAATCATCCAAAATCTCTCAACACTATGTAGGTTATCCTTCTTCTTTTACTCAATACTTAAATGCTCAACATCTCCGAGTAATTCAATTACCTCAGTACTCTGGAAGATTGATTTCATCGCTTACACAGTTGATGCTTATGCAGATATGGATATTAGATACAAAAATTATCTCGATGAAAGGGAAAATGATCCCTGAGTCAAGTGTGCATCCTCAGCAGGTAATATTTTATAGTTTTCTTTTTTGTGCATGGGATTTTGAGTAGCTATGTTCCAAAATGATATATTTTAATAAATTTTGTTTTCATTTGATATTGGTGGAACATAGTAGATAAAAAACACTGATCCCTTCATTAGAAGGAGACTATAGGCAGATTTTCCACCTGGATGATATTGGCCAAACCTAGTTGTCTTGTCTATATCACACATTTTCCACCACCTAATGCGCTTTAACTTGTAAATGCATTCTGGATTTCCAAATTGTGAACACACCTTTGTCAAATGCAGCTTTCATGTTCAAATCCGCTGTAGATGTTGGGAAATTGTTGACCTAATCCACTGATGATACCAACTATTAGCAGGGACAGGGTGCCGAATATTTTCTCATATGTAAAAATTCCTACTACAGAAGGCCGTAAATTATTAGCTTTATGAATGGATTTTAGAATTGGCCTATCTGGACACGGTTGTCACCGGATTGTAACTGAGGTACAATTGTTATGCTTCTGAAATTTTACCATAGATTACTACATTATGTCACACACTTGGCCCACTGATATCATTTTACTAGCATCCTGACCAGTGAGTACTAATGTTTCAGAGGACTGTTCTAGCTATGTCAGAAAATGGAATTGGCTTATTTCTGGATGTTGGATCTTCTCAGATAGTGGGACATAGTCCAGGAGGAGGATCCCTAGGTATGTCTTGAAGTTTGTCATACGTATATGAAATTATTCTCATCCTGTATATGTTTTCAAGATAGCATGTTAGACTATTATTCTTATGAGGCGCCTACTATTGAGTATCTACTGTCTTTAAATGCAAGTGCTCCACTTAGTTTTCCATGCTGCTATTTCTTGATTTCGTGTTTACTTTTTTATGCGTAGTATGCCTTAAAATATCAGTGGAAGGCAAGCATTTTATATACCGTTTGCAGCTTATCCCCATGCTGGAGTTGATACTAAACGTCTCTTCTTCTGCTTCACGCGAAGGCGAAATCTTACTTCAAATGTTTTTTTTTATGTTGCACATGCCAATTCCTTGCGAACTCTATCATGATAGAGTTCCATCACTATATCAGACGAAGTTATTCTTGGTCAACCATAGGATAGGGGCTTTAGTTTTATTTCACCTATGCTTCTGTTGGTACAAGGGGAGATGTTAGTTGCTTGTTGGAGGTTGCAGGTTAACTCTCTTTAGTTTTCATGTTATGGCAATTCTCTTTAGCTTTACACAGTAAAACATTTCACAGGTCATTTTATGTTAAAGTATAGCTAAATCATCAATTGTTTGCTGGAATTTCTCTCGTAGCTTTTAGCCTATTCAACTGCATTACAACAAAATAAAAAAATGTCATACCTTGACCATGTAGATTGACACACTTAAATAAAACAGAACTTGTTATGAAGTTTTAATAATTGCAGCTTCTTATCCATACATCTTAAAATCATTCTCAAACCTGACCCCTCTTCATACATCTTGAGATGACAAAATCTATGAGCGTCTCTACTTTCTGTATTTCTAGACATCTAAGCTGTCACATACCTACCTATTCTCAGAGCTTAAATCGGAAATATTTTTAGTCCTCAAAGAGAATATATTCCTTTAGTTTTATTTATGAAGTTGCTCCTCTAGTGCTAGTATCCCCTCGTATGGGAAAAAACTTTTATTTTCTGCAAGCGCTTACTAAGATAGAAATATAAGCAGTATTGCCAGATCTGACAAGCTTCCTGTTTCAAGGATGCAAGAGGTAACAATTAATTAGCTAACGATGTTGCACTTGTGCTGGTTGATCAGCATAGTCAGAAAGAACTAGAGTACTTTTAGATGTGGCATTATAATGTTATTACCTCCTCAAGAATACCTATATCAGCTTTTGTAGACAATTACCACCTGGTTTCGTGGTGTAGTTGGTTTTCACGTCAGTCTAACACACTGAAGGTCTCCAGTCTGAGGAATTGGCCATGATGTATCTGATCCATGCATAATATCATGAAAAACGGATACAAATTTTTGACTGCTACTTAGTATCGGCAATAGGTCTGAAAAAGTATCTAAAAGGGTGAAATTTAGATATTTGCACCCTGCCGAAGTAAGGAACCATGGCATATATGTTTGTAACAGATTCCATTTTGAGAGATTTGAAAAAGCACTATCTCGTTGAAGGGTTCTATACATCTGCCATTTCTCAACGCATTTCTTTAGACAAAGACTCCGTTTTTTCCTTATTTTTTTTAATCTTCAATTTTCTTTTTGTAGACAGATAATTATTTTATCTTCAGTTTTTTTTTGACATTTGCACCTTGTTAGTTGTGTCTGGTATGTTACATTGCAAAAAGAATCCGCACATCATGGAGGGTAGCCTAAAAATGATAAAGATGAATTGTGCATAAATCAACCCACACCTTTAATTTGATTGGAGATTGTGTTCTCTTGTTGGAAATTGTGCCATACCATGGATTTGTATGCAGAAACGTGTACCAGTTTTCAGCTTGTTCGCTGTTCATTATTGCAGTGGCGTAATGAGGCTCGCTGTTCATTATTTTGCAGTGGCGGAATGGGCTAATGAGGCACTTCAAGGACTGGGATAAAGGGCACCCTTTTCTCTCAACGTCACAAATACTTGTTTTCCTAGTTGCATCTGCATTAGGAAATGGAGACAACAGTTTATCTGAAGTTAGTTTTTGGGTTCTTTACTTTAATTTTCTTGTTCATCGTTGTGATTCATGTGTGAGTTCCAAACATTTTAAAGTATGTGATTTTGAATTTATAACCCTTTAATTTGATTTTGCAGCAAAACGGTGTAAGGAAAGCTGAATACCGTATCGCAGTGAGATCTGCACTCCGAAGTGGTTTTTCGCTGATGTTGTCCGGGCAGTTTTGGTGGACAGGACCAGTTTTTTTTTTCTCTGTACCATAACTTGTTGATTAAACTAGAAGTGTTCGAACCTTGCTCTAGATTCCAAACTAGAAGTGTTCCAATCTTGTACAGATCCCAATTTCAATTGAAACTGCATGATACTTGTTGGGCCTTATGAAGAGTTTCCTTTTTCGCCAAGTCTAGGTGGGTTTCTGCATTACATACTTGATATTGATAGGTTTATGTCAATTAGATATAAATGTTTTTAGCATTCTTGCTCTGATCTCATTTGTAGAAGCCAAATTGAAATCCTTTTAGAGTTCTTTTTACATATTTATATAGACCAACTATTAGCAGGGACTTGGCCTATCTACATCATTAGCTTTATGGATGGGTTTACTGTGGGTTTTAGAATTGGCCTATCTGGACACGGTTGTTACTGGATTGTAACCGAGGTACAATTGTTATGCTTCTGAAATTTTATTATAGATCACATCATTATGTCACATACTTGTCCCACTGATATCATTTCACTAGCATCCTGACCAGTGAGTACTAATGTTTCAGAGGACTGTTCTAGCTATGTCAGAAAATGGGATTGGCTTATTTCTGGATGTTGGATTTTCTCAGATAGTGGACATAGCCCAGGAGGAGGATCCCTAGGTGCGTCTTGAATTTTGTCATACGTTTATGAAATTATTTTCATCCTGTATATGTTTTCAAGATAGCATGTTAGGCTATGATTCTTATGAGGCGCCAACTATTCGAGTATCTACTGTCTTTAAGTATTTGTCATCGTTATGCAAGCGCTCCACTTAGTTTTCCATGCTGCTATTCCTTGATATCGTGTTTACTTTTCATGCATAGTACGCCTTAAATATTAGTGGAAGGCAAGCATTTTATATACCATTTGCAGCGTATCCCTTTGCTGGAGTTGATACCAAACGTCTATTCTTCTGCTTCATGCGAGGCGAAGTCTTACTTCAAATATGTTTTTTTTATGTTGCACATGCCAATTCCTTGCGAACTCTATCATGATAGAGTTTCATCACTATATCAGACAAATTTATTTTTGGTCAACCATTGGATAGGGGCTTTAGTTTTATTTCACCTGTGCTTCTGCTGGTACAATGGGTGGTGTTAGCTGCCCGTTGGAGGTTGCAGGTTAACTCTCTTTAGTTTTCGTGTTACGGCAATTCTCTTTAGCTTTACACAGTAAAACATTTCACTGGGCATTTTATGTTGAAATATAGCTAAATTATCAATTGTTTGCTGGAATTGCTCTCGTAGCTTTTAGCCTATACAAAATAAAATAAAATGTCATACCTTCACCATGTAGATTAACACACTTAAATAAAACAGAACTTATTACGAAGTTTTAATAATTGCAGCTTCTTATCCATAAATCTTGAGATTAGTTTACGAGCATGATTTGTTCCTTTTGTCAAACCTGACCTCTCTTCGTACTGTATACAATCATTCTCAAACCTGACCTCTTGGTCATATTTACCTGCTATCGGCTCAATCACTACTATTGTCACTCTCTTTAGTGACTAAGCTACGGTTACATAGCATTATAGTTGCTCTCTTTTTTTTTTTTTTTTTTTTTTTTTTTTTTTTTTTTTTTTTTTTTTTTGTTTCAGCAAGCATTGCCCATGTCACTATGTCATAGGGCTTCAATTTTTCCTTGCATGCCATTTCTTTTCATATTTGAAATAAAAGTTCCTTAGTCATGCTATTAGGAGTGCCAGAGATATATAGAATACTGGGTTAATCATCTCGTCTAAGACGTCTCTTAATTTTCAAGACTCAGTTCTATTTCTATGTATAGAAATCAAAACATGGTTTGCAACTCTGCATACCTATGTCAAAAGTTTCGAATGACCTGGTACTTCATTATGACTCGAGTTATGAAGTTTTAACCATGATGAAAACCTTCCAGTCAAAGAGGGTATTTTAATTAAACCGATTGGAGAGTCACTTGTGGCAATCTTGCTATGATGAATTTGGAAACATTACATTTTCCCCCTTTGTCCCTCTCGTGATACATGTGTTTTTTTCTTCACGAAGGTTCTTATCTTGGACTAACTGGTCAAAGGATTTCATCCCCTGTCAATGCACTACTCTTGGGTCTTTGGACTCACTATGTGTCGTCCGGAAGTTGGGCATATTAAAGGAGTCACTTCTTGCGTTTACCTAGTACTTCATATCTCCACTATTGAAACTTGAAATTTTAATTGCTCTCCTTTTTGCTAGTTGTTGAGATGCAAATATTACTAAATTCTTGTTTTACCTGTTGTGCAAACAGTTGTGATGACCCAGACAATGCTGTTAAGGCACTGGTTCAAAACTTTAGCAAGGAGCCTGAATCAGAATCCCAGTAGAAGGGTCTTTTACCAAACTCGTGTAAATCGGATCATACAAGAACTAAAGAAGCATCAACCGAGTACTGAAGTTGTAGGTATGTTGGTTACAACTTACAAGAAACTGTTTACCGTGTGTTCACCTTAGTAATAAAGTAAAATATAGTACAGAGTGCACTGGCAATTTATTTTTGTTGATTGTGAGATGACAAAATCTATGAGCGTCTCTACTTTCTGTATTTGTGGACATCTAAGCTGTCACATACCTACCTATTCTCAGAGCTTAAATAGTAAATATTTTTAGTCAAAGAGAATATATTCCTTTAGTTTTATTTATGAAGTTAGCCCCTCATATGGGAAAGAACTTTTATTTTCTGCAAGCGCTTACTAAGATAGAAATATAAGCAGTATTGCCAGACCTGACTAGCTTCCTGTTTTAAGGATGCAAGAGGTAGCAATTAATTAGCTAATGATGTTGCACTTGTGCTGGTTGATCAGCATAGTCTTTTGGATGTGGCATTATAATGTTGTTACCTCCTCAGAAATACGTATATCAACTTTTGTAGACAGTTACCACCTGGTTTCGTGGTGTAGTTGGTTATCACGTCAGTCTAACACACTGAAGGTCTCCAGTTCAAACCTGGGCGAAGCCATGTGATATTTTTTTAATCTTCAATTTTGTTTTGAAATTTGCACCTTGTTAGTTGCGTCTGGTGTTGTTACATTGCTCCCTTGAAGGACTGGAATGGGCTAATGAGGCACTTCAAGGACTGGAAAAAAGGGAACCCTTTTCTCCCCACGTCACATATACTTGTTTTCTAGTTGCATCTGCATTAGGAAATGGAGACAACAGTTTATCTGAAGTGAGTTTTGGGGTTCTTTACTTTAGTTTTCTTGTTCATCGTTGTGATTCATGCGTGAGTTCCAAACTTTTTGAAGTATGTGCTTTTGAATTTATATCCCTTCAATTTGATTTTGCAGCAAAACGGTGTCATAAAAGCTGAATACCGCATCGCAGTAAGATCTGCACTCTGAAGTGAATTTTTGCTGATGGTGTCTGGGCAGTTTGGTGGACAAGGACCAGTTTTTTTTTTTCTTTCTCTCTGTACCATAACTTGTTGATTAAACTAGAAGTGTTCCAGCCTTGCTCTAGATTCCAAACTAAAAGTGTTCCAATCTTGTACAAGTCTCAATTTCCATTGAAACTACATGATACTTGTTGGGCCTTGTGAAGAGTTTCCATTTTTCACAAGTCTACGTGGGTTTCTGCATTACATACTTGATATTGATAGGTTTATGTCCATTAGATATAAATGTTTTTGAACGATATTTTGGGCACTACTCAAAAATGGAGGGGGACTATTAAGTGATAAGAATGTCTACCTTATACTTATAAAGGTGTCCTAAAGTGTGGAAATGACTAACATACCCTTAACCTAATTAAAATTAAAACTAATCTAATAAATATACATATACCTAATCTAAATCATTAACAAAATCAAAATCAAAATCATAACAAATCCATTACTTATAGTTTTTTCACAAATCCGCTACTATTAGAGGGTTCATTTTCTTCTCTTCTTTCCGCTTCATCGTCTCAATTCAAAGAAATTTCCACAAACCCATTACTTGTGATTCATTTTTGGTTGAAAAATGAGTAGTAATCATCAAAATGAGTTGAAAATTGAAGTTGCAGAGAGAAGTTCGGCTAGGAATTATGTGAAATAATTTGTCGAACTAGCCTAACTCAGCTTTAATGGAGTTTTTTCTTTCAGAAAAAAGTTCAGTTACCTCGTAATTATTATTTTTGGTTACGTCGCAATTTTTTTCTCATAACCGAACTTTTCTCTGAAAGCATACATATTGAGTTCGGTTACGTCGATTTTTTTTCCCCAGCCGAACTTTTAGTTTGGTTACGTCGCAACTTTTTTTTCATTTTTTTCCTAGCCGAAATTTTAGTTCGGTTACGTCGCAATTTTTTTCTCCTAAGCGAACTTTTCTCTGAAAGAAAAAACTCCATTAAAGATGAGTTCGGCTACCCATGTTTTCAGAAACATTAGCCGAACTACACTTGCAGATGAGTTCGGCTACCTGTTCTTCAGATGTTGTAACCGAACTTTATTTCCATGGTCGAAATCAGTTTATAATTTTTTAATTTTTTTCGAAAGTTTTGGCCAATTCAAGCAACATTAACTAAATTTGAAGTATATCAAAGTACCCGAAACCCTCATTTCGAAATCAACCATCTTAAAAAAGAAAAAGAAAAAAAGAAACCAAAACCCTCTTCTTCTTCTCAAAAATTATTCTTCTAGAAACACCCGATTAATTAATCTAACCTCACTAATCACTAATTAATTTAACTTAATTATTTATCTAATCTTTACACTAACTAATAATTACCCTAACAAATTTAACTAAAAAGGGTAAGGCTGGTATTAACATAAATACTTAGATAAGGGGTGACCCAAAATTACTCCAAATATCCACCAAAAAAATGAAGAGTAGCCCCCTCCATTTTTGAGTAGTGCCCAAAAAAATCGTTCATGTTTTTAGCATTCTTGCTCAGATCTCTTTTGGAGAAGCCAAATTGAAATCCTTTTAGAGTTGTGAAATGGAGAGGCTCTCTTTAAGCCATTTCCACCAAGAACAAGAGGAACTGAAGGTATGATCGACATCATTGCATTGCTGAATATATGGATTTAAGCTTATAATGCAATAACAGCACACTGAGTGGAAGCTGCTCAACGTCGAGAAACAAAAATAAGACATCGGAATGTAAATCTTTGAACATAGTAAGCTTCAACAGGAACGTGTTTGTTGTCTATTACTTTTTGCCAGTGTATGTCCGACACATCTAGTTAATAATTTGTTTCAGTGAGTGATTTAGCAATTATTCTTCTGGTGATACTACATGACCAAGAATGTTCAGATCAGGAAGTTGGGCAATTGAGAAAACTAGTCAAGTACTGATTTAAGCTTCATGTGTCCCGGGGAGGTACTATCTTTGCTGGTTTGATGTCTCAGAACAGGTTTCTGAGATGGTGAAATTAGGGATTCAAGATGGCCAAGTAGTCATGTTTATAAACAGGGTGGTCATGTTCCCTGTTTTGTAGTCGAAAGGTAAAGACTTCTGAAATGGTGAACAGGAGGCAATGCGAAGCATGGGTGTGTGTTGACTGTGTTCACAAAGATGTATGTACCTATATAGATTTGTAGAAAGTCTCCTTTTGCTTTTGTTCTTCTTTTTATTTCTGGGTTGAGGAACTTCAATTATGGTGATAACAAATCTTGGGGACCCCTAAACTGGATTGGGGACGCCACCACTCACTGTACTCTATCTTAACCTTTTCGTAAGAAGAAGATGATGTGTTGTTGGTGGGGGTGGACCAATTATATGCGGTTGGTCACACAACTGCTTGATCCAAAAACAAAAAAGAAGAGATGAAAGAAATGGGAATTATGTTGTCGGTAGTTTGGGCCACCTTACAAGCTCAATTATGAGAAGTTTTGTCTCGCTTAGATATTAGTACATTTGTGTGTTTTCTATTTCTTTTAGTTTCAATGGATGAGGATGATAATAATAATTATTTTTTTCATTTAATGGATAATAATTGATTAAGTAAGAAACAGAGAAAGGTGATGTAATGGGCAATGGATTTAATATGTTCAAGCAAGCATCAATTTTCTTTTCCTTTAATTATTGTTAAATATGTTTGGGATAAAGAAGAATCCAATAGAAAAGCGGAAAATTTAGGGAGAAAGCTTTGATTTTGATGGTGTAACCACAAATGGGTGGGTCCTCGCAAGAATGGATGAGCAATGCGCATACTAACCAGTGACCACACTCGATTACTCTTAGATATTCACTTTCAATGAGTATCAGCAATGAAATTATTGACTGACTAAATGGGAGATGAAACATCAACAATCACGCATTCATTCATCTAGACACCACCTTGCCAATCATGGTGATTTTTGCAGCCAATTAGACGACTTCATTTGTTCAAACTCTTGATAATTTATATGAAATAGATTATCTGATAACAGTATTTGACTTTGTAAATTTTGTCTCCACTCTCCAGCATGCCACAAGATTTATTTAAATAATGTCTATTCAACTATTAATATCGATTCAAAACTTCTCAATCTATAAAAAAAGAAAAGAAAAAAAAGATGGGCATTTTCATTCCTCCAAAGGCACCTCATGAAGTCATGCATGTGCAAGAGATATGGACTGCTAGGGATGTGCAACTCCCGTTCTTTCTTTCTGTAAAGAAAAGGGGCCAAACAAGAAGAGGCAGTAGAGAAAGTGCCAGCAGCTGTTGATGCTAATTGACTCTAGTACTCAAGTACTAATCCAACTTGCATTTGGCCATACACTATAGCTCTTATCTAAAAGGTTTCAATTTTTTAAAAGGTATCTTACTCAATACTCAGCCAGATAACAAGAGTTGACTAAGAATCGAAAATTGATCTTCAACATAATTCACGCAGTTCTAAAATTTATGTACCCCAAACAAAAGGATTATACGGTTTCCCAACAAAACTCCTTTCAAGTTTCAACAGAGAATTCTGTGCACACCAAAGGGCTTTATTCCATGGATGGCTCTAAAAGATAGTCTTTGGACTCCCGATGACAAAGGAACAACTGAGGTTATTTCATTTCAGAAGTTCAAAACGGCTTGTGCCGGCTCTCACCGAAGATGCTAGGGAGACCCGGGTTCTTTACACCACCTTTTTACCCCCATGTGTCATGTATATCTACCATATTTCTTCCTTACCCTACCCATCAGGGGAAAACAGGGAGGGTCCATTTTAAAATTAAGCCAATAAAAACTTGATAGGAGGTAAAATTTTGGTGTCAAACTTTTGGGGTTTTTCTAGCATTCTGACGACAGCGAGAATGTTAATCACCCCCAGGCCCCCCAGCAACATCATCCAGGCAACCAACCTAATGGCTAACACTTACTTATCCATAGGAACTTCGGCAGATTCCCAGCTTTGCTTCTTAAATATTGTTACATTTTAGGTAATTGGGTTCGGATGTCAGAAGAAAAAAAACTCAGCTCAAACGACAAACGGCTATATATAAGTAATTTTCGTACTACACAGTACAGTACAGGAAATCAATGAAACTCGAACTGTAAAAATAATAATGAGCTGGAAATGAAAAATGATCCGACTCCCATTTCTTATTGGAAAGAAGGGACCACGCATGTGGTTTTGCGGGTCCCAGAAGAGGACAGACACCATCAAATATGAACTGGATCAGTATGTGGTGGTGCTGGACAGTTAAGTCTGTGACCTTCATCGTGTGATTATCATCAATCCATCATCTTTTACATCAATTAAATCGCCCACAGATCCTAACTGTTTTCGATTCAATTACAGAGAGATGTTTTTAATTCATAAACGTGCACTGCTGCAGCTATCACAGCGTAGTGGGCACCTGATCCCCACTTTTTGAAGTCATCAAAATTGCTAACCAGCTGGAACACAGTAACAGATATAATGCGCAGGTTTGTTATAAGTTTCTAAACCGGCGCATTTTAGAATTAATTCTACGCGGAATCAGTAAATTTTCATATATCTCTGACAAAATAAAATTTTAATTAAAAAAAAAAAAGTAAGAATTTTTTTCTTTACGTGCCAAACAAACTTCACAAAAGAACAAAACACGTGTGAGTAAATTTCTCGTGATTTTTTTTTTTGTACACATGCTTATTTCACACATGTGAGTACCCAACGGTAAGCTGAGAACAGAGAGAGAGAGAGACAAAAGAAAAGAACCAGAAAGGCAGAGTGTGTATTAATGGATATAGAGGACGGACGAGGGAGGGACTAGAAATCGCCGATCATTTTTCTATGGAAACGAGATCTGTTGTTGTTGTTAGTAGAGTGGTGGTCTTTGTGATGATGAATCTCATGTAAGCTTCTATGACTTCTACTAATCTCTAATACATCGCCTCCTCCTCGTCTGAAATCGCTTAAATCAATTTCTTCAGAATCTGCAAACAAAATTCAACAAATAATAGTAAGCAGCGATTTCAGTTAAAATAGAAGAGAACAAAAATGAAATCATGAGAAAGAATTAATCAGCATTCCTACCTAATTGCTGCTTTGAAGTAGTCTTTCTGAAACCATCGATATTCACTAAATCTGCAAAAGAAAATCAATTGAAACAAACAAAAACAAGTAAGAATCTGTTCAGAAAAGTAAAATTAATCACTAAAATTGAACTGATTTTGGATTGGTGGTTACCTTTTTGAGAAGGATCGTAAGAAACAAGATAAAGAATGAGTATACAGAAGATAGTGAGAATAGGGATGAGATGAATAGATTTCTCAGTTTGTGTAAAAGAAGAAGATCTATGATGATGATTAACAGATTTCTCTATGGTTTTCTTCTTTTTGACTACTACTCTAATTTCATCCTCATTTTCATCTTCTTCGTCAATATCTGAATCTGTAACAACTAATCTTTGTGATTTTCTCTTATCTTCTTCATCATTTTCTTCGCATAGATGCAGCTTTGAACTTGGTGATGAAGAGCCGCCCAGTGATTGCCTCTGCATTCTGATTCTGTGAGTGAGAGAGAGTGTTGTTTGGTTTCTAGAAAGAGAGATATTTTTTAGCCCGGTTTTGGTTTCTCTGGGTTTTAAATAGACAAGTTCTTTTCTTTGACATATTTCCAGTATTGCCCTTCTATAAAAAAAATACAATACCATTTATTTTTTGTCAAATTATTATTATTTTTTATTTTATTTTTGTGATGTTAATCTGCATTTGTCTTGGAAATGGGTTTAGTTACGGAAGAAATGGGTTTAGAATTAAAATGTTAGAAAATTGTTTGATGATTCAGAATTTTATTTTTTTAGTTTGTCTCTCAGCCTTCAGGTGAATCATTCCTGACATGCCGGTGCGGTGCGGCCCAGCTCTTTGCTCATGAAGCTTAAAATTTAAGTCATATTTCCAACTTTGTGCGGACATATTTTTTGATAGTTAATATTCCAGTTATTTCAAGACATGCGATGTGATGTATATTTTCTTCTTCTGGGGTTATAGAAACTTTTCAAAGATGATGGTGCTGAGCTTTCAATTCTATTCTTGGAAGACTTGCCGCTGGGGCTTGTGCTAGCATGACTTCTACCCTCTTTATGTACCAAATTTTATTTGGTTTCTTTTAGTATAAAGGCTAGCTGGCTGTTTTCTTTTCTCAGCTATTACTAACTGTATTTATCTATTACATAATTTTTTTTTTTTATGTCTACACTCTGCATTTACAAGTAATGTATCCTTTGGATGTCCTCCTCTTTAGCAGTTGAGCCGGGTTGCAGTCTTGTAGAACTATGTCCCAGGTAAGAATGATGTTTAGATAAGCAATATACGAACTGTTTGCAGGTTGTATTAAGAGATGAAGGAGTTGCATCATTTTCTATGATGGTCTTGGATTGGTAGCGCAGTACATTGCAGTGAGCTTCTGCATTTCTACCTGTGAGCTAACCCGCGATCTTTTCCTTTTTTTTTCTTTTTTTTTTAAATTTAAAATCACTGTTGGAAACTGCAGTGCGGACTAAAAACTACATGAAAAGTTCACTGCAACGAAAAATAAATATACCTACACAATGGCGGCTAACAATACCCATACACGAGCGAACTAAAAACTCTTCAACACAGGAAAATGTATAAAACCCGAACTCAATAGACGAGTATTGCATTTCAATTTACAGAAAAGAGGTTTTCAGTATAAGCATAAAACCCGGACCCGAAGGTTGAATCTTTGTCAGTCATATGAGGAATCAAGAATGTTTGGACTCCATTTATTTCACACTTGCTACTGCTAAAACTGTTGGAAAACGATTAATAAACCTGATTTTTAAAGGTTTTAATAAAAATAATAATTAATTGTTTATTTTGTGAATGAAATTTTTTATTAGTCCCACATCGTGGAGTTTCCACTTAGTTGTTTTAAGAGACTATATAAATTTTTAGTCCCACATCGGGGAGTTCATCTTCTTAAGTTGTTTTATTCCGTTATATAAACAAATTCTCTACTTTTGTAAAATCTATGGGAAAGGGGTTTCTCTATATTTTAGAGGAACCCCCAAGGGAAAATATTTTTATATTGTTTTCTTAAGCGTTCGCGTTTTTTCTTAAGGTTTTGTTTCAGAGGTTTTCGGAGTTGCCAAGCTCAAGTTGAGCATCTACTACATATGCTAGTAGTAGGTGTAGTAGGGTGTTTTATCCTGGAGATATCCGTCCTGTAAGGGCTATATCATCACTCTTGAGTGTAGCCGGGCGCTAATGTCTTAAGGACAGCGTGTTGAACACGTGACTCACTCTGTTTTTCCAAAGTTTTTCCTTGTTGCTGTATCGGAGATCTGGGGAGCTCGTCGTTTCGTCAAATCAATCACTTCCACTATAAAGGAGCTAAGTATCAATAACTTTTGCTTATTTGATTTTTTCCTTATTTTGATTATTGCACCCAACAATCTTAATACATTAGTATTTGTAATAATCGAAGATGTTAATTGTGGAGTGAAAAACCAAAAAACGAATTTTTGGTCAGCTGTAGAGTTTCGAGTTTATCTCTTAACCTAGAAGGAATTTAGATAAACCCTTTTGACTTAATGTAGTAGACATATTTATAGTTACCCACATAAAATTTCAGAATTTTTGGAGTTGTAAAAGTATTTTTTTGATATTTTACAAAATAGAGAAACGTTCCTGAAAAATTCTGGCGACCAGATATTTGTTATTAACAAAATTAGTTTTTTATGGGGTAACCATGAGTTTTTTGAAATGGTGATTCAAACGAAGTTTGTAAATCTAGATGTTATCTTCAAAACTCATATTTTACTTTCCGATTTGGAATTGTGGTTTGTGAATAAAGGTGTCATCTCCAAGGGACATGGCTAATAGGCGCATGTGGTTGGAAACAAATCTTCCAAAGCCGGCAAATGTGACAACATCGAACGCAACTCTAAGCGTGGTCTTCATAAGAAAGGTATGTTTCATAAACCTGAATCTATCATTACTTTAATTAAGGGTGATATTTTATGTTTGTAAATTCCTGGCCATATGGCAGTAAATTGTAGACAACGTAAAATCCTTAATAAGTAGAAAGTTAATGCTAATTTATTTAAAACAAACTAGTATGAGTTCAGTTGCATGATGCCGGAAGTTATTTTAATAACCAATGTGAGAGATTAGTGGGTGGACTCTGGAGCCACCAAGCATGTTTGTTGAAACAGAGACCTGTTCACCTTCTATCAGAGGATAGAGGATGTTGAGAAACTCTGTACGAGTAACTCATTTGCGACGGAGGTTGCATAAAAGGGAAACGTCGAGCAGAAGCTCATATCTGTAATATTCTCACATTGAATGAAGTTTTCATGTTCTGGGCATATACAAGAATCTTGTATCTTGTTCTGTCGTAAATGGTAAAAGATTTAAGATTTTTAATCGAATCTAGAAAACTTGTTGTAACTAGGCAGTGATTTTTTAGGCAAGAGTTATAGGACTTTAGGTCTATATAAGCTTAACGGAAAAACTGATGAAGTGAACATAGTTGATTCTTGTGCTTTCTTTGTGTGATTGAATGTTTTGCGTGGTAGACTTGGAAACCTAAAATTATAAGTCTATGCATAAACTGGCTAGCATAGGCTGCGTACCCAAATTTAGTTTGGACTTTAAACACAAAAGTGAAATCTGTGTAGAATCAAAATATGCTATAAAACCTTTTCGCAAAAATGTTCAGAGTAATTCTAAGCCCTTAGAATTAATTCAGTTAGGCCTAGTTGAAATGAGTTCAACCCAAACTAAGGTGGTAAAAGGTGGTTTGTAACTTTCATAGATGATTGTACGAGGTACTCTCTTGTATACTTGCTTAGGGGTAAGGATGATTCCTTAGAAGCCTTAAGAGTATAAACTTGAAATTGAAAGCGAAGTATATGTTACCACTAAATTGATTAGGTCTAAACATGATGGAGAGTATGAAATTCATATAGGAGAACTTTACTTGTTAAATGGCATTATTCATGAGATCGCACCTCCTTATTCACCATAGTCTAATGGTATAGTTAAATGTAAGAACAGGACCATTTAGGAGATGATTTATGTCATGTTGATTAAAGAATTAACCGCCAACTTGTGGGGGGAAGTCGTCCTCTAATTTTGTTATATCCTGATTAGAGTAATCTTTAAAGGATCAGATAAAACTCCATATGATTATGGAAAGATAGATAACCTTCTTATGCATACGTCAAAATATGGGGGTGTTTAGATAAGATATCCTGAGTATCCTATTGCATAGTTTTTGGTTGTGAGTTATGTTATTTCTGACATTGGTGTGAATATTTTTATGGAGTCTAGGGATGTTGAGTTCTTGGAACATGTTTATTTTGAAACCTGTCTCTTCTTAGGGATGTGTTGTTGATCCCCTAGATGTCTTTCAACTAGTCAGAATATACCTTCGAAAGAAGATGAAGTAGCGTTGATCCTAGGAGAAGTAAAAGGATTAGAACTGAGACTTCTTAGAGACCTGACTTCATAATATGCCTAGCTTAGTCTGAGTTCCAGACTTGTAAAGAAGCCTTGACATCTACTGAAACCCCATTCTGGTAAGAAGATTCATTTAGTGAAATGGACTCAGTCCGTCATAACCAGAATTGAGAGCTTATTAATTTACCTCTAGGGAGTAAGACCATATGATGTAAATGAGTCTTTAAGAGGAAACATAAGGTAGATGGAACGGTGGAAAAAATATAAGGCTAGGTTGGTAGCTAAAGTCTATAAACTAAAATAAGTTGTATATTTCCTTGATTCTTATTCACCTGTGACGAGAATTACTTCCTTTGAGATGCTAATTGTTATTGCTGCCATAAACAACTTAGAGATACATCAGATGGATGTTAAGACAGCTTTTCTAAAACCGTGAATTAGATAAAGAAATTTACATAGACCAACCTGAGGACTTTGTAGTGAAAGGTTTTGAAGACAAAGTTTGTAAGTTGAACAAATATTTGTATGGTTTTCAAATAAGCACGTAAACAGTGACATGGAAAATTTGATCATGTGATAATGAGTAGTGGATTTAAGTCAATTAATCTGACAAGCATATTTATAAGTAACTTGTTAAGGATGCTTGTGTGATTGTAAACTTGTATGTTGATGATATGCTTATACTTGATACAAACATAGATGTGATTAATTCCACTAAAAACATGCGCTGAATGAGAACGCTGACTTGAAAGACTTAGGCCCTGTTGATGTGATCTTAGGGATGAGTATTAGAAGATAATCTAATATTTATAGTCTTAGTCATTCTCATTATATTAAATTCGTGCTTAAGAGATACAATCAGTCTGATTGTAAGCCTGCTTGTACTCCTTACGATTCTTCTTGTAGACTCAAGAAAAATAAGGGTAATGGAGTATCTTAACTTGAATACTCAAGAGTTGTAGGATGTCTGATGAATTTAATGAACTGTAAGAGTCCAGACATTGCTTATATTGTGAGTAAGTTAAGTAGAAATACTTGTAGTCCAGAGCAAGAGCATTGGGATGCACTTAGTAGAGTATTACGGTACCTAAAATACTCTATTACCTTTTGTTTGATTGATAAAAGGTATCTTGCTATCCTTGTGGGACTTTGTGATGCAAATTGGATAGTTGACTCAGAGGAGTCTAAGTCTACGAGTGAATATGTTTTCACTCTAGCAGGAGGGTTTGTTTTTGGAAGATTTCCAAACAGACATATATTGCTCAATTCATTATGGAATCTGAGAGTATTGCGTTAGATAAAACACGAGAGGGGGCCGAGTGCCTAAGATGCTTTTTTAGAAGAAATTCCTCTCTGGCATAGGCCTGTGCCAGCTATATCTATACATTGTGTTAGCCAAGCTATAATAGCTAAAGCTAAAAATAACTAATCTCAATCGACATTATTTCCATTGATTGGATAAAGTCCAAGGAGAATATCGTGCAACCTTTGACGAAAGGTTTATCCAAAGAGATAGTTAGAAATGCATCGAGGGGGATGGGGCTTAAGCTCATAAATTAAACTTGCCATGAAGGATACTCAACCTTGCTGACTGGAGATCCCAAGATCAAGGTTTCGAATGAGACAACTAATTTGTGGTGGGTAAAGGTAAACACTATCAGAGAATTTTTTTTCTCTGTCCCTTCCCTATGGTGTAGACGTGATAGTGTGACTGCATGTGAAGGATGACTTTTAAGAAGTCTTAATGAGTTCTATAGTTTCAATTTAAGATTGAAGTGGGGTGTAGCAGTAACACTCTTTATGGAAACTCACCTATCTGAATGAGGAAGTGGGGCCGCTTCCTATGAGAATATGATCTTTGATTCTCTAGAGCATTATGAGAAACAGGATATGTCCAGGGCCAAATTGGACAAAACGGCACGAGCTTGGCAGCAACCTTGGAGATATCATCCGTGGTTATTATCGCGAATTACATCAAAAGCTAGCAGTTCAAGACATCGCGTTCACTGTCTTTAGCAAGGAGTTCCGATAATATCTCACTAAGCAAAGGTTCAAGACCTCATGGACACCTCTGCCTAAAATGGTATTTCCTGTGTTTTTTTATGTGATTTTCGTTTTGATAGTTTTGGTATTACTAGAACTTAGGACCTAAGGGTTCACTAGTTCATGCATTTTCACTATAGTGAAAGGAACCTTTAGTCTCACTTGTGAGGAACTAAAGATGAAAGCTCTCTATACTATATGATTTTGCAATCCATAGTATGACCATGGAGTCAACACACTGTTGTGTGAGGGAGAGGATGTTGAAATGTCTAGTATGACTTCAACAAACGCACGACATGTCTGCCTCTTCGGTCAGGTTAGGTCGTGGGATTGGGGTGTTGATTTACCAAGAACTATCTATATTTTTCATGTTTTATTGAGTTTTCATTCATGTGGGGGATTGTTAGAAAACGATTAATAAAATTGATTTTTAAAGGTTTTAATAAAAATAATAATTAATTGTTTCTTTTGTGAATGAAAAAACTTATTAGTCCCACATCGTGGAGTTTCCACTTAGTTGTTTTAAGAGACTATATAAATTTTTAGTCCCACATCGGGGAGTTCATCTTCTTAAGTTGTTTTATTCCGTTACATAAACAAATTCTCTACTTTTTTAAAATCTATGGGAAAGGGGTTTCTCTATATTTTAGAGGGACCCCCAAGGGAAAATATTTTTATATTGTTTTCTTAAGCGTTCGCGTTTTTTTCTTAAGGTTTAGTTTCTGAGGTTTTCGGAGTTGCCAAGCTCAAGTTGAGCATCTATTACATATGCTAGTAGTAGTAGGGTGTTTTATCCTGGAGATATCCGTCCTGTGAGGGCTATAGTATCACTCTTGAGTGTAGCCGGGCACTAATGTCTTAAGAACAGCGTGTTGAACACGTGACTCACTCAAAGTTTTTCCTTGTTGCTGTTGCGGAGATCTGGGGAGCTCGTCGTTTCGTCAAATCAATCACTTCCACTATAAATGAGCTAAGTATCAATAACTTTTGCTTATTTGATTTTTTCCTTATTTTGATTATTGCACCCAACAAAAACTCCTCTTCCAATTGTAATAATAAAGAGACAGATCGTATGAGTGTCTTATGATTAAGAGGTCTGTCCCTGGAATGGGTCGAATAAACTCAGGAATCCCTGGTTGCCAGTCAAAAGGCGGCAGTGAGAAGGTCTCTTCCATCCAATAGTTACCACTAGTAGTACTAGACATTGCGTCTTGGTCATCATCGGTGCACATTATGCACATCTTCAACGATGCGATGTTGTTGTTCAAGTAAGTATCAGAGCTATCATCACGAAACTTTATCTTCTTAGCTAACAGGGCCAAACGACCATCCAATTCCATTAAGTCAGTCCTATAGGGGAAACGAACATCGTCGATGATGAAATTAGGAAGTTGTATTGTGCTAAACTTTTCAGACCCAACGTTGAATTCCAGAATACACGGTACATGGTCCTTATTGTAGCCAAGGCCACGATTCAACCAATAGATAGAACCATTTGCATAAGCAGAGCTAGTGAGATCGGTGAGGCGCCCGACTGGTCTTCCTCCATGAATTGTTTTGTCTACCCACAGTCAAGACCTCACAAGGGAATTCAAAACGAACGGAGAGCCCAGACTCTATACGTTTACTCCAAAGTGCAATCACTTTGTGTTCCTTGGTTGCAGGATCATATCCAAATTGAAACCAACCAAGATTCGCCAATCTTACACCATCCAGCCAATGAACATTCCCTTGTGCTTCTTCTAGATGTGGCTGTTGTTTTATCATCGATGTGATCCAAGGTGTTGTTTCTCTGGTGCTGGGGTTATATATGCGCACAGAACAAGCTCGTTTGTTTACGAAACAAAATATACCATTGACCAGATAGATGTAGTCGCATCTTTCTGAGGTTGCAAGATTAAATTGTCTTTGTAGGTCATTCTCCTCCTTCCAATACGACTTCAGAAGGTAGTTGCAGGTCTGTAGACAAGAAATAACGCTTCCATGTTCGTGCAATACGGGCATTCAGGATAAGAGCTGGACGTGTTTTTGATCGTCTAAAGTGCAAGTCGATGAAATACGGATCGTTTTTTATTATGGATAGCCAATGTTTGCACACACACCGGAACCTCATGAGTGACTTAACAGGCAGTCTGCTTAATACCTCTAAAAGTATATCACCATCTATAAAACAACAACTACTACTGCTAAGATGACGAAAGTTCGAACCAAAATTACCAGATTGGTCCATTTCTTCTTTCACTGATTGTGTCACCTTTGCTCCATTCTCTGTCTTGGTTATATATAGGGCAGTATACTTTTCTGTGCGCGCACACACATTTATAAACCAAATCACCCTAGGAAAGGAATCTGAAATTCACTACCTTCTAAAACGAGTTCCCCTTCAGATTCACGCTTACACGTTCCTTTGTGCAATTTTCTTGTTAAAATTCTGGGAAGGTCTTTCCATAAATGTCAGATTATAAGGACAAAAAAAGGAAAAGTAAATATTTGGTCCCAGAAATTAAAATTACATATTTATTTATTTATTTATTTTAATAATTAATGATGCACTTCAAACAACTAACTTGAGGCATTAGGGACCTGTGGTACGGTAGAAGTAAAGCCATCTAACGTGGGAGTTAAGTCTTCATCCCTAGCATTAGAATAATCCGCTGAAATTTGTAAGACAATACAAGTTAGTGGGACATTGTCCCAAAAGATTTTGCCTCCTTAGTTAATAAGTCTGCTGCCCTATTTCTTAGTTAATAAGTCTGCTGCCCTATTCTATTGGCAATTTTAGGAATAAAGAAAAAACCGATAAAATTTTGACAAGTTCTAGCAATCTTGTCAGCCTCCATCAATATAGCCCGACTTTGCCACGAAATTGTGGAGTTCTTCCCTTGTAAAAAATCAAAAAGGTTCTTACAATCTCCTTCAATACTGAAATTTGATAGATTCTCCTTTTTTACCCATGTTGCACCCTGCAAAACTCCTATTGTTTCCGCCTCTTCTGGTTCAGCTGTTGTGGATGGTCCTGCTCTCCCTTTCTCAAATTCACCTGCATCATCTCTTAAAGTTAGTGCAAAACCAGATGGCTTGTCATGAGTTATCCAAACTGCATCTACATTAATTTTATGATAATTCTTTGCTGGAAATTTTCAGATTTCTTCAACTATTTGCCTTCTAGGAGGGCTCTTCTTTTTGGGTCTGATTTCATTATTGTGCCAGAATTGAACATGTCTCTGAATTTCTATGGTTAATTGTGCAACTGTTTTTGTTTCCCTTGAAAAGTTCTATTGTATCTCTCTTTCTAGATGAACCACATCTTTGTCGGAACTAAAAAAAAGATGGAACTACTGGGCGAGTGTAACCATTATTTGCAGATGTCAATTAATTGAACTGAATCATTAAAAAGGAACTGAACAGGATTAGGATTGAGTGCCCAAACTTGTTTCGCAAAAGGACAATGGAAGAAAAGGTGTTCCACTGTTTCATTTGCATCACAACCAAAAGTAAAACAAGGAGATATATCTCTAATAATACCAAGCAGCCTACAATTAGTTGACAAAGCGTTTTGAAGACACTTCCTGTTGGAATACAATAATGAATTTTAAAGATTTTGAGAAAATAAATAACTTATTGTTTTGGTTTGTAAACGAAAAACTTATTAGTCCCACATCGGAGAGTATCCACTGCTTAAGTTGTTTTAATTGACTATATAAATTTATTAGTCCCACATCGGAGAAATCCTCTTCTTAAGCTGTAATAGGAAATTATGTAAACAAGCTTTTATCAACCTGAAATGTAAGGAAAAGGGTCTCTCTATATTTTTTAGAGAGACCTAAAGAAAATATTCTTCTATTTGTTTTCTTAAGCTTTAGTGATTTTCCCTGACGGTTTTTTCAGAGTTGCCAAGCTCAAGTTGAGCATCTACTACATATGCCAGTAGTAGGTATGATAGGTGTTTTATCCTGGAGTGTGAGGACTATAGCATCACTTTTGAGTGTATCCGGGAGCTAACGTCTTAAAGACAACGTGTTGAACACGTGACTCTCTCTGTTTTTACAAAGTTTTTCCATGTTGTTGCGGAGAATTGGGGAGTTCATCTATATCAATCACTTCCTTTACAAATGAGCTAAGTATCAATAACTCATATCTATTTGATTTTTTTTTTTTTTTTTTTTATTATTACACCCAGCAGTCTTAAGACATTAGATATTTATAGTAATAATCGAAAATGAGGGATTAATTTGTGAATCGTTGGTGTTGATACTGTATTGGAAAACGGATGTTAATTGTGGAGAGAAAAACAAAATTGGGATTTCGGTAAATCCTTTTAACCGAATATAGTAGACATCTTGATAATTACCCACACCAAATTTCAGAATTTTTTGAGTTGTAAAATTATTTTTTAGGTATTTTACAAAATAGAGAGACTTTCCTGAAAAATTATGGTGAGCAGAAAAGTTTTATTGACTAAATTAGTTTTTCGGGCGTAACCATAAGTTTTTTGAAATGGCGATTCCAACGAAGTTTGTGGATCTAAATGTTATCTTGAATACTCATATTTTATTTTTCGGAATTGTGGTTTGTGAGGTATTGTGTTTGAAAAAGCATTGTGCATGTTTGTCTAGAATATCAATACTGTATCTAAGCTCTGGATTAGTATGAGATTTTGCAACCATTTATAGTGTTACTTTGTCACTTTGGATATAACATGAAAACCGGTTCTAGTGAGTTCTTTTTATCCATAATAGATTTGAGATTTCAATTTAGTTGAAATAACTGTCATAAAAAAATTAGAGCAAGTATTAAATTGGTTGTTGTGACATAGAATGATAATCTCTTATACGTGTTAGATTAGTATCAATGGATAATGAGATGTTGAACTCAGTTGTGTCTCAACTATGCATTGTGTTATATCACTTTGATTATATGTGTTTTGTGTAGTATCAATTGGCATGAATCACATGATTGGTTAATAATTATGTATTAGTAATTTCTATGGTGTTTTTGAAATCATTTGAATATGTGAAATTTTGTTTAAAATATGAGAATCATAATACACTAGTATACCATTGTCATATGGATAGTGAGGTACCAAGATCAAATGTGCTTGTATGTACACAAAAATTGTTCGGGTGTTTTATTACCAAGTTTTGTTACTTACTGAATACGCTGTGGGTTCCAAGATACACCACCAACTTTTTCTTAGGAAATATATATGGACAAGCTCAACACAACTCCGAGAGTAAAACTCAATCAAGGAAAGTGTCTAGAGTTATATATCTCTCTCTTGTTTCTAGAACGTTTACGAAATTGAATCCGTGAACCTAACTACAAAGAGAGTTCTTGGACGGTACCAAAGGCCAATATCCAAGGATCAATCAAGTCTTTTCCAACTAACAAGGTTGGACCTAGCTACTGTGATTGATCAACGCTTAACCTGTGATATTTCAATTATAAAGATAAACAATATAAGGCGGAAAAAGAAATAACACAGACACCAGAAGTTTTGTTAACGAGGAAACCGCAAATGCAGAAAACCCCCG